>NW_006499819.1:1098815-1118115 GCF_000471905.2 Amborella trichopoda | reverse complement strand
GGGGGAGCGAGNAGGGGGGGACACTCCCAAATATTGACATCCATATCCTGACTCCCGTCCTATCATGGGGAGTTAGGGAAAGATCTTAGCAGCCAGCACCATCATTCACACAGTAGGTGCTCATTCACATATCTCATAAGCAACGTGGTACCATAATTCACACAGTAGGTACCCATTCACATAACACATAAGCAACACGGTACCATCATTCTCATAGTAGGTACCCATTCACATAACACATAAGAAGCACGGTACCATCATTCACACAGTAGGTACGCTTCACATAACACATAGCAGCACGGAACCATCAGTCACACAGTATGTACCCGTTTACATAATATATAAGCAGCATTGTACCATCATTTACATAGTTGGTACCCTTTCACACAACACATCAGCAGCACTGTAACATCATTCACACAGTAGGTACTAATTTACATAACTCATAAGCAGCAATATCACATTTTGGTAGTGGCACATCACATTTTAAGTAGGTACCAATTTACATAACCATAAGCAGTAATATCACATTTTGGTAAGGGCACATCACATTTTAACAGTATCAGATTCACATAACAACGGTGTCCATATCACTGAATAATAGTGTTCAGCTGCAATTTCAAGCAGTGACATCTGGTAGTAAATAGGGTCATAACTTTTGATTCATTTGGAATATAAAGACGGTTCCAAAACAAATTTTACACTTGACAGACCTATATTTCAAATCGAGGTAGTTTGAAAACAATTGGACCTTGTTTTGGCCCTTCAAAAGTTCAAAAGTATGAATATATCTTATCTGAAATCTATTGTGAAGTGAAGGCAGTGACATGTCTTTAAAATTTACTTCCTAACTCACAATCAAGAATAAATTCCAAAAAGAAGTGCTAAACATGTAAATTTAAGCTTACTCATGAATTGTTCTAATGGAATTGGGTTGGAAGAAAATAGACCCTTTTTTATTATTCAAAATCTGTGGCGACAGAGGTATAAATTCTGATATTCGTAAAAGTTTTCCACAGTGACATATCTTCGTAAAACAAAGTATAACTTTCAATTCAAGAATAATTTCAAAATAGTTTCTCATGCAAATTTTATCTCATTTAAAGATCTTCCAAATGGATGTGGTTTGGCCGAAAATGAACTTCGTTTGGTTAGTTAAAATCAATGACCACAGTAGTATTAGTGAAAAATCCAGGAAACGAGTCGACAATGATGTACCCTCTCAATTTGAAACATAAATTCATTTTCGTAAAGAATTTTTCCATGGAAAAAAACAAACATTTGACTAGAGTCACATATCTTTCCAATGGCGGTAATTTTGTTTCATTTGAACTCCAATTTCTTAGTCAAACTCTCAGTAGAACAAAAGTAACATTTCAAGAATTATCGCAGTCTGCTAACAGTGACATACATGCATAGAACTAGCCATATCTTCCAAACTATCAAGAATTTTAGCTAGTTATACACACCAAATTCAAAGTAGACTCATTGAACTTTCAAATGGAGTAGATTTGAAACCAATTGGATTTCATTTGCCTAGTTAAAAGTCAATCACAAAATTATGTAAATTCCTTGTTATTCCATTTCACAGTTTTGGCTGACTTCATAAAATCACTAATAACATCCAAACTAAAATAGATATTAAAACAAGGTCTTTTTCATCTTAAAATAAACTCACAAGGATTCTTTCTTACCAAATTTCATAACCATCATAGATATTTTTCATACTCTACCTCTCACACGAATAAGAGTCACAATTCTGGAAAATACAGAACTTATTCCAGGCAGATCTCAATGCCATGCATTCACACACATATTTACCATCACATCCATATTCAGCCTTGGACTTCACACTTTTATGATCTAATAGCATGAAGAAAAAAAAAATAGGAAACATGGAAGCTAGATCCACTTACCAGCTGCAAAAGAAACTCCAATGTCTTCCTCCAACTTCACCTTGACTGCCCTGCTCCAATGGCTAAGGTCCAAGCTAAAGGAACAAGGTTTGGAGAGCTCAAATGACCAAGGGAGGAGAGGTGAACGTAGGTGAGAGTGCTAGAAACCCCATTTCATGGCTTGCGTAGTGAATAAACAGTCACATATGATGCCAGCATGTAATGCACAAGTAGTGGTAGCAAGGGACAAGTGGCATCACACAAATAAAAAGTGATATGCGAGAGGAGAGAGAGAAAGGCAAGCATGGGGGACATCATTATTATGGGCTCAGCAAGCATGGGAGAAGCATCATTGTGGGGATAGCAGCCTTTACCCCTTGGCACACATGAGAGAGAAGAAACTCCCTAGACTACTATACACCACCCACGCGTGGCCACGTGCTCCTCAACCCGTGCCCCCAATGCGCTCGGTGATAGCCTCTTATGCGGGCGACAATACTCCATTACGTGTGTGGTAATTCTCCCTGATGTGCATGGCGATACGGCTTCATCATCACGTTCAGTGTTAGCCCAAGAGGCGTTACTCCAAACGGGGGGAGGACACCCGTACATCCACTACTGTCCCATACAACTGTCTATCGCCTTATCCTCAACATTACATCGTCTATATTGCACATTTCACACATAGTGTCATGCACAAACCATTCAAATGCCTCAGCATTCCATCAATCCATTTAACCATTGTTAACAAGTAGACACACACACAAACATAGGTCAAGCCATTCAACCCTAAGAAATTTCATCAGTTCAGCTACTATTAGCTTAGTATCAGTCTATAAATAAGGTCTGACAATACTCACAGAGCGACACCTTACAAGCATCAATCATATAATACNCTTAAAACACACATCACAGAATCACAACCACAAAACTAGGCCCTACAATATGCCCAAAGAAGTCGCCTCACTATTGTCCATCATAAGGTCGGGCCCTTCCACAAGCTCAGAGCAAGCTTACTATTAATATCAGTCACATGGTTAGGCCCTACAGTATGCTCAAAGTAGGCATCCCAGTATAATCACAATATCAGGTCCTGCAATACTCTCAAAGTAGGCACCCTACATTCTCGGTCGTGGTCATGCAATACGCTCAAAGCATGCACCACAGAATCATAAAGCCAGACCCTACAATTCAAAGTAGGAACCACGGTACAATCACAATATCAGTTCTTGCAATATGCTCAAAGCAGGCACCCTACAATCTCTCTCGTGGTAATGAAATATGCTCAAAGCAAGCACCATCGAATCACAAAGTTGGGCCCTACAATATCTCAAAGTAGGCACCACAATACAATCACAATATCAAGTCCAGCAATACACTCAAAGCAGGCACGTTACAATCTCGTTCGTGTTCATGCAATACGGTCAGAGCAGGCACCGTACAATCTCGGTCGTGGTCATACAATACGCTCAAAGCATGCACCAAAAGATCACAAAGTCGTTCCCTAATATACGCTCAAAGTAGGCACTAAGGTACAATCATAATATCAAGTGCTACAATATGCTCAAAGCAGGAACACTACAATCTTGGTCGTGGTCATGCAATATGCTCAAAGCATGCACAAAGAATCACAAAGCGGGGCCATACAATACGCTCAAAGTTGGCACCACGGTAGAATCACAATATCAGGTCCTGTAATATGCTCAAAGAAAGCACCTAACAAATCATAAAGTCAGGCCTAGCAATATGCTCATAGCAGGCACCTAACAAATCACAAGGTCATGCCCTACAATATACTCGAAGTAGGCACTTAACAAATCACATAGTTCGACCCTGCAATAAGCTCAAAGTAGGCACCGAGCAAATTACAAAGTCAGGCCTTGCAAACCGCTCAAAGCAAGAACCTAACAAATCAAAAGGTCAGGATTTACAATATGCTCAAAGTAGGCACTTAACAAATCACAATGTCACGCTCTAAAATTCCCTCAAAGTAGGCACCTAACAAATCAAAAAGTCAGGCCCTACAATATTCTTAAATTAGGCATCTAATTGCATTCATACCATGTCTCAGACGTAACATTTTACTCATTGCAAGGTTGACCACAAAGGTCACAGTATAAACAGTAATCACTTCAATATTAGTTCTCACTACCTAGGGGAGGACGCACCCCTCAAACAAAGTTGCACACATTTATCATGCAAAAGGATCTCTAAGGATCCCCCATATCAGAAGCACACAATTTAAGCACAGTTAGGTAGTAAAGGTTAAAATTTTATTAGATATGCCAAAATATGGTACTACAATAACATTGAGAGCAAACAAGGTCTAACAAAACTTTAGATTCTACATCCAATAAAAACACACTCCTCGTTCCCCGAAGTCGAGGCTTTAACTCCTTCTCTGACGAGTGCAAAGGCCCGACTCTGAGTCTTGGGTTTGGGTTCATCCTTCAATGTCGAGCAGTCTTTAATTAGGTGGCCCAACTTGCCACAGTTGCAACATGTCTTAGTCTTCAACCAGCACTCAGAAGGTGCATGGCCCTGCATCCTACAAAAGGTGTTATACACGAGTTGGCTCTGCTTGACGTCACCCTGTGAGGTATTTTGGGTCTTGCCATTCCTCCGACTTCCCTTTTCTCGTGGAGCCCCAGAGGGCAGACGCCTGGTCCTTCGCTTCTCTTTCCTTAGTCGATATTCATCATAGTCCTTTTTAACCTTCCTAGCCAACTCCACCAATAGAGAAAAGGCCTTAAGATTGACCGATAAAACTCTCCTTCTGTTATCGGGATGCAAACCTCTCTCAAACTTGCTTTCCTTTCTTGCCTCTGTGTTGATGATATGCAGCGCGTATCAGGATAGCTTTGAAAATTTGGCCACATGCTGATCAACGGTTAGATTCCCTTGCTATAGTTCTATGAATTCAACCTCTTCCTTCCCTTTATTGATTCAGGGAAATACTTTTCATTGAGGGCCTCTAAATATCCTTCCAAAGTAGGTACTATCCCATCTTCTTTCCAGGCCTGCTGAACCGAACACCACCAATGTTTGGTGTCCCCTTATAACATTAAGGCACCTAGTCTCAACTTATGCTCATCAGATCACTGTAGGACTCTAAAAATATTTTGCACTTGCATTAGCCATCTCTCTGCTTTCTCTACACTTCCCTGACCTAGGAAAGTTGGAGGTGACAGCCTCTTAAACCTCTCTATCAGGTTACTATCATTCTGTCTTGGGGTAGGGGTGGATAGGGTTGACAATGCTTCCTTCATCATCTGTGTCATGGCCCTTAAGGTCCGGACAAACTCACAGAGGGCCTTGTTGCTTTCATTACTTGAACTTGCATTATTCGCCTGCGTCCTCAGCATCTTCAACCTAAGACACAAGCACTCAGTTATCAATCTACCCAAAACTATTATAAAGACACTTCTAAACGCATTAGGCCAAGAATCCTATCCTGGCTGCTCTGATACCATAACTTTCACGACCCTTCCCCTTACCCCTACCGTACCCAACCGGGGGGCGACAGACTGCAGGATCACAACCGGAGGTCACGTATCGTCACTCAGTTGGGAGTGGCATTAACACGTGTGATAAAAGCGAAATAAAATCAAACCACGAGAAAAAGAACAAAATCCCATAAGAAACAGCAACAAAAGTTGGATAAATTAAAACCATTCATATTCATATGAATTCTTCATAAGTCATAACTATAGTATTTAGAATATTACAATTCATCAATGGTACCAAAGCCTATTAACAAAATTCCAAAGCTTCACAAACAACACGAAAAGGTTGACAGCCATATGACACCTACAAAAACAATGAGATCTTCTAGTCTAGTGTGAGCCTTCAGTCAACCAAACACGATTACCGATCACCTGTTTTCAACTTGCAGCCCCTAATCTATAAGGGTGGAAGCAAAGGAATGAGCTAAAAAGCCCAGTAAGTAGATCACAACATGATGTTTCCTTGCCTATGACTATTATCACACATCATCAATCAAGGTTCTAAGCCATGCTCATATTACAGGAATCATGCATCATACTTATGTCACAATTATAGAATAATGCCTTTCATGGTAGACCCGGCATCACATACACAAGCAATCTATCATATTTCAACAGATC
Source organism: Amborella trichopoda (assembly GCF_000471905.2). Next base: position 1,112,093 of record NW_006499819.1, on the reverse strand, counting down.
CACAGAAACTAGAGAGCATGACCAAATCAATAGACACAATCCCTAGCCCTATTCACTATGCCTGACACTTATCTTTGATCTGTCACATAACTCAGATAGTCATATATCTTAGGTGAATCTCACATCTAAAGTAATCCCATAACAGTCACAATATCGCAATATCCAACTACCAAAGTCTGACCCATTGCGTAGTACCCATTAGATCTCGGGGGGCGGGGGGCGAATCTCTTAAATATTCACATTCACATCCTGACTCTCGACCTATCATGGGGAGTTAGGGAAAGATCTTAGCTGCCAACACCATTATTCACACAATAGGTGCTCATTCACGTATCTCATAAGCAACACGGTACCATCATTCACTCAGTAGGTACCCATTTACATAACACATAAGCAACACGGTACAATCATTCACATAGTAGGTACTCATTCACATAACACATAAGCAGCACGGTACCATCATTCACACAATAGGTACCCTTTCACAAAACACATAAGCAACACGATACCATTATTCACACAGTTGGTACCCATTTACATAATATATAAGCAGCATGGTACCATCATTCACACAGTAGGTACCCCTTCACATAACACATAAGCAGCACGGTAACATCATTCACATTGTAGGTACCCATTTACATAACACATAGGCATAGTACATAACACATAAGCAGCAATATCACATTTTGGTATTGGCACATTACATTTTAACATTATCTGATTCACAAAATAATGGTGTCCATATCACAAAATAATAGTGTTCAACTGCAATTTCAAGCCGTGACATCTGGTCCTAAATAGGGTCATATCCTTTGATTCATTTGGAATTTTATGACGGCTCCAAAACAAATTTTACACTAGAGACACCTATATTTCAAATCGGGATAGTTTGAAACCAATTGGACCTTGTTTTGGCCCCTCAAAAGTTCAAAATAATGAATATATTTTATTTGAAATCTGTTGTGCAGTGAAGACTGTGACCTGTCTTTAAAGTTTACTTCCTAACTCACAATCAAGAACAAATTCCAAAATGTTCTCAACATGTAAATTTAAGCTTACTCATGAATCGTTCCAATGGAATTTGTTTGGAAGAAAATAGACCCTTTTTTATTGTTCAAAATCCATGGCGACAGAGGCATAAATTCTAAGTTTTATAAAAGTTGTCGACAGTGACATATCTTCATAAAAAAAGGTATAACTTTCAATCCAAGAAAAATTTCAAAATATTTTCTCATGCAAATTTTATCCCATTCAAGTATCATTCAAGTGGCCTTGGTTTGGCCTAAAACGAACTTCGTTTTGCTAGTTAAATCAGTGATCATAGTAGTATTAATGAAAAATCTAGGAACACAATCGACAGTGATACACCCTCTCAATTTGAAACATAAATTCATTTTTTTTCAGAATTTTGGCCGTGGGAAAAAACAAACATTTTACTAGACACGCATATCTTTCCAATGGAGGGTTTCATTTGGACTCCAATTTCTTAGTCAAACTCTCAATACAACAGAAGTAACATTCCTGGAAATTATCACAGTCTTGTAACAGTGACAGACATGCATAGAACGAGCCATATCTTCCAAACTATCAAGAATATTAGGTAGTCATACACATCAAACGCAAAGTAGACTCATTGAAATTTGAAATGGTGGAGATTTGAGACTAATTGGATATCATTTTCTTCTTTCAAAATTCCATCAAAAAAGTATGTAAATTCCCTGGAATTCCATTTCACCATTTCGGTATACTTCAGAAAATGACTTATAACATCAAAACTAGAATAGATATTAAAACAAGGTCTTTTCGATCTTAAAATAAACTCACAAGGGTTCTTTCTCACCAAATATCATAACCATCATACATATTTTCAATACTCTACCTAACACACGAGTAAGAGTAACAGTTCTGGAAAATATAGAGCTTATTCCAGCCAGATCTTAATGTTAAACACTCACACACATATTTACCATCGCATCCATATTCATTTGGGGACTTCACACTTGGATGATCTAAATAGCATGCAGAAAAAAAAAGTAGGAAACATGGAAGCTAGATCCACTTACCTACTGCAAATGAAACTCTAAAGTCTTCCTCCTACTTCACCTTGACTGCTCAGCTCTAATGGCTAAGGTTCAAGCTGAAGGAACATGGTTTGGAGAGCTCAAATGACCAAGGGAGGAGAGGTGAGCGTGGGTGAGAGAGCTAGAAACCGCATTTCATGGGTGGTGTGGTGAATAAATATTCACATTTGGTGGCAGCATGTAATGGACAAGTGGTGGTAGGATGGGACGAGTGGCATCACACAAATAACAAGTGGAATGCAAGATGAGAGAGAGAAGGGCAATCATGGGGGACATCATTATTATGGGCTCAGCAAGCACGGGAGAAAAATCATTGTGGGTATAACAGCCTTTACCCTTTGGTACACATGAGTGAGAAGAAACTCCCTAGACTACTATACACCACCCGCAAGTGGCCACGTGCTCTTTAACCTGCACCCTGAATGAGTGAGGCAATAGCCTCTTACGTGTGTGGCAATACTCCCTTACGTGCGCGATGATACTCCTTGATGCGCGCGACGATACTCCTTCGTCTTCACGTTCGGCGTTAGCCCAAGGGGTGTTACTCTAAATGACAATGCTCCACACGTCGAGGCTCCATAAGGCGATGCTCCACAGGGTGATACTTCTCACGACGAGGTTCCACATGGCGTGCTCCATACGGTGATGCACCTCACGACGCTACACTCGCGGCACTGCCTCTTACGCCCGTGGCGATAATTCCATTAGCGCACTGCGATAGCAGTTTTCGCATGGTGCTATCGCTCTCTCTTCATAGCCGGTGCTGGCTCTCTCTCACTTCACAGCCAGCACTGGCTCTTTCTCTCTCTTCACAGCGAGCGCTAGGCCCCTTTCACAAAAGGTGTTAGGCCTCTTTCACACATGGCGCTAGGCCCCTTTTCACGAACGGCAATAGCCTTCTTCCTTAGCGTCGGGCACGGGCTTCCTCCTTCCTTCTATCGTGAATGTCTTAAGTCCGAGAAAATTGGGGACCTTACATCATCCCCCCCTTAACAAGGATTTTTTCCCCAAAATCATACATATGAAATCCAACAACCGGGGGAGGATACCCACACATGCACTATTGTTCCATCAACTGTCTATTTCCTTATCCTCAGCATTACATAATCTATACTTCGCATTTAAAACACAGTTTCATGCACTAACCATTCAAATTCCTTAGCATTCCATCAATACATTTAACCATCGTGAACAAGTTGACACACACACAAACATAGGTCAAGCCATTCCACTTTAAGAAATTTCATTAGTTCAACTACTACTAGCTTACGATCAGCATCAGTCTGTAAATAAGATCCGGCAATACTCACAGAGCAACACCTTACAAGCATCAATCATACAATACACTTAAAACACACATCACAGAATCACAGCTACATAACTAGGCCCTGCAATACGCCCAAAGCAAGCGCTTCACTACTATCCATCATAAGGTCAGGCCCTGCCACAAGCTCAAAGCAGGATTTCTATTTATATCAGTCACAAAGTTAGGCCGTACAGTATGCTCAAAGTAGGCACCCCAGTACAATCACAATATCAGGTCTTGCAATACTCTCAAAGTTGACACTCTACAATCTCGGTCGTGGTCATGCAATATGCTCAAAGACTACACCACAAAATCACAAATCCAGGCCCTACAATATGCTCAAAGTAGGAACCACGATACAATCACAATATCGGGTCCTGCATTACACTCAAAGCAAGCAACCTACAATCTCGGTCGTGGTAATGAAATACGCTCAAAGCATGCACCATAGAATCATAAAGAAGGGCCCTACAATTCGCTCAAAGTGGACACCATGGTACAATCACAATATCTGTTCCTGCAATACGCTCAAAGTAGGCACCTTACAATCTCGGTCGTGGTCATGCAAGATGCTCAAAGCATGCACCACAAGATCATATAAGACGGGGCCCTATAATACGCTCAAAGTAGGCACCATGATGCAATCACAATATCAGGTTCTGTAATACATTTAAAGTAAGCGTCCAACAATCGCGTTCGTGGTCATGCAATATGCGCAAAGCATGCACCAAAGAATCAGAAAGCCAAGCCCTATAATACGCTCAAAGTAAGCACCACGGTGCAATCACAATATCAGGTCTTGCAATACGCACAAAGTAGGCACCTAACAAATCATAAAGTCAGGCCCTGCAATACACTGAAAGCAGGCACCTAACAAATCCCAAGGTCAGGCCCAACAATACGCTCAAAGTAGGCAGCTAACAAATCACATAGTCAGGCTTTGCAATACGCTCAAAGTAGACACCTAACAATCATAAAGTCAGGCCGTACAATTTGCTCAAAGCAGACACCTAACAAATCACAACAATACACTCAAAGTATGCACCTAACAAATCACAAAGTTAGGCCCTGCAATATGCTCAAAACAGGCACTTAACAAATCACAAAGTCAGGCCCTACAAGACACTCAAAGCAGGAACCTAACAAATAACAAAGTCAGGCCTTGCAATACGGTCAAAGAATACACCTAACAAATCATAAGGACAGGCCCTACAATACGTTAAAAGTGGGCACCTAATAAATTACAAAGTCAGACCCTAAAATACTCTCCAAGTAAGCACCAAACAAATCACAAAGTCACACCCTAAAATTTGCTCAAAGTAAGCACCTAACAAATCACAAAGTCAAGCCCTACAATAGGCTCAAAGTAGGCACCTAATTGCATTCATACCATGTCTCACACATCACATTTTACTCATTGCACGGTTGACCACATGGGTCATAACATAAACAGTTATCACTTCAATCACAGGGCACATATTAGTTCTCACTAGCTAGGAGAGGACGCATCCCTCATGCAAAGTTCTACACAGTTATCATACAAAAGGATCTCTAAGGATCCCCCAAATCAGAAGCACACAATTTAAGCACAATTAGGCAATAAAGGTCCAAATTTCATTAGAGATGCCAAAATGTGGTCCTACATTAACAATGGGAAGAAACAAGGTCTAATAAAACTTTAGATTCTACATTCCAATCAAAACACACTCCTAGTTCCTCAAAGTCGAGGCTTTAACTCCTCCGACGAGTGTAAAGGCCCGACCCTGAGTCTTGGGTTTGGGTTGATTCTTCAATGTCGGGCAGTCTTTAATCAGGTGGCCCGACTTGCCAGAGTTGTAACATGTCCTGCTCTTCAAGCAACACTCAGAAGCCGCATGGCCCTGCTTCTTCCAAGTGATGCAATACACGAGGTGGCTCTACTTGACGTCACCCTAGGAGGTCTTTTGGGTCTTGCCATTCTGCCGACTTCCCTTTTCTTGTGGACCCCCAGAGGGCGGAGGCCCGGTCCTTCGCTTCTCTTTCCTTAGTCAATATTCATCACAGTCCTTGTCAACCTTCCTAGCCAACTCCACCAATCAAGAAAAGGCCTTAAGATTGGTCGATAAAACTCTCCCTCTGATATCGGTCCATAAACCTCTCTCAAACTTGCTTTCCTTTTTAGCCTCCGTGTTGATGATATGCGGCGCGTATCGGGATATCTCTAAACATTTGGCCACATACTGATCTATGGTTCGTTTCCCTTGCTATTATTCTATGAATTTAACCTTCCTTCCTTTCCTTTATTCTAAAGACACATCTAAACTCCTTAGGCGAAGAATCCTATCTTGGATGCTCTGATACTATAATTGTCATGACTCTACCCCCTTACCCCTACCGTACTCAACCAGAGGACGAATGAATGCGGGATCGCAACTAGAGGTCACATATCATCACTCAGGTGGGTGTGGCATCAACACGTGTTATAAATGCGAAACCAAAGAAAACCACAAGAAAAAGCACAAACTCCCACAAGAAACAACAACAAAAGCTGGATAAATTAAAACCATTCAAATCCATATGCATTCTTCAAAAGTCATAACTACAGTATTCAGAATATTACAATTCATCCAAGGCACCAAAGCCTATTAACAAAATTTCAAAGCTTCACAAACAGCACAAAATGACCGACGACCAGCTAACACCTACAAAAATAATGAGATCTTCTAGTCTAGTGCGGGCCTTTAGTCCACCAAACATGATCCCCACCCGCTGTCTTCTACCTGAAGCGGCTATTCTGCAAGGTGGAAGCAAATGATTCAGCTAAAAAACCTAGTAAATAGATCACAGTATCATGCTTCCTTGCCTATGAATATTATCACACATCACAAATCAAGGTTCTAAGCCATGCTCATAAAACAGCAGTCATGCATCACAATTGTGTCACAATTATAGGATGATGCTTTTCATGGTAGAGAAGGCACAATATAAGATGTAAAATATCATATAAACAAGGAATCTATCAGATTTCAATAGATCCACACAAAGAAGAGAGCATAACCAAATCAACAGATACAACCCACTCTCTAGCCCTATTCATTAGGCCAAACACTTATGATAGATCAGTTACATAACTCAAGTAACCATATATCTCAAGTCAATCTCATATCTCAAGTAATCACGTAACAGTTACAGTATCACAATATCCAACTACCAAAGGGTGACCCATTGGGACATACCCATATAGATCTGGGGGGCCGCGACACTTCTAAATATTCACATTCACATCTTGACTCCCGTCTTATCATGAGGAGTAAGGGAAAGATCTGGACTGCCAGCACCATCATTCACACAGTAAGTGCCCATTCACATTTCACAAAAGCAGTACAATACCATCATTCACACAGTAGGTACCCATTCACATTGCACATAAGCCACATGGTACCATTATTCACATAGTAGGTACCATTATTCACATAGTAGGTACCCATTTATATAACACATAAGCAGCATGGTACTATCATTCACATAGTAGGTACCCTTTCACATAACCCGTAAGCAGCACTGTACCATCATTCACACAGTAGGTAACCATTTATATAACACATAAGCAACACGGTACCACCATTCACACAGTAGGTACCCTTTCACATGACACATAAGCAGCACGGTACCTTCATTCACACTGTAGGTACCCATTTACAGAACACATAAGCAGCAATATCACACTTTGGTAGTAGCACATAACATTTTAACAATACCAGATTCACAGAATAATGGTGTCCATATCACAGAATAACAGTGTTCAACTACAATTTCATACCATGACATCTGGTCGTAAATAAGGTCATAACTTTTGATTCGTTTGTCGAAAACAAATTTTACACTAGACACACCTATCTTTCAAATCGGGGTAGTTTGAAAACAGTTGGACCTTTTTTTGGCCCCTCAAAATTTCACAAGAATGAAAATATTTTATCTGAAATCGACTGTGCAGTGAAGGCAGCGACATGTCTTCGAAATTTACTTCCTAACCGTTCAAATAGAAGTTGTTTGGAAGAACATAGGCCCCTTTTTGTCATTCAAAATCCATGGAGACAGAGGCATACATTCTGAGTTTTAGAAAAGCTGTCCACATTGACATATCTTCATAAAACAAAGTATAAGTTTCAATCCATCAAGAATTTCAAAATATTTTCTCCTGCAAATTTTAGCACATTCAAATAGCTTTCAAATGGCTGTGGTTTGGCCAAAAATAAACTTCGTTTGGTTAGTTAAAATCAATGAGTACAATACTATTAGTGAAAAATATAGGAAAACAGTTGACAGTGACATACCCTCTCAATTTCAAACATAACTTCATTTTTGTAAAGAATTTCGGAAGTGAAAAAAATCAAACATTTTACTAGACTCGTATATCTTTCCAATGGCGGTAATTTTGTGCCATTTGGACTCCAATTTCTTAGTCAAACTCTCAGTACAATAAAAGTAACATTCCTGGAAATTATCACAGTCTACTAGCAGTGACATACATGCATAGAACGAGCCATATATTCCAAAATATCAAGAATTTCAGCTAGTCATACATAGCAAACGTAAAGTAGACTCATAGAAATTTCTAGTGGAGGAGATTTGAGACCAATTGGATATCATTTACATAGTCAAAAGTCCATCACAAAAGTATGTAAATTCCCTAGAATTCCATTTCATAGTTTTAACATACTTCATAAAATGGCTAATAACATCCAAACTAAAATATATATTACAACAAGGTATTTTCCATCATAAAATAGACTCACAGGGGTTCTTTCCCACCAAATTTCATAACCATCGTAGATATTTTTAATACTCTACCTATCACACGAATAAGAGTCATAGTTCCGGAAAATATAGAGCACATTCTAGCCAAATCTCAATATCATACATTCACACACATATTTACCATCACATCGATATTCATGCTTGGAATTAATAATTTTATGATCTACATAGCATTCAGCAACCAAAAGTAGGAAACATGGAAGCTAGATCCACTTACGTATTGCAAATAAAACTCCAAAGTCTTCCTCCAACTTCACCTTGACTGCCCAGCTCCAATGGCTAAGGTCCAAGCTCAAGGAACAAGGTTTGGAGAGCTCAAATGACAAAGGGAGGAGAGTGAACGTGGGTAAGAGAGCTAGAAACCGCATTTCATGGGTGATGGGTGAATAAATAATCACATATAGTGGTAGCAATGGACAAGTGGTGGTAGCATGGGATAAGTGGCATCACACAAATAACAAGTTGTATGCAAGAGGAGAGAGACAAGGGAAAGCAAGGGGGACATCATTATTATGGGCTCAGCAAGCATGAAAGACAAGCATCATCGTGGGTACAACAGCCTTTACCCTCAGGACATGAGAGAGAAGAAACTCCCTAGACTACTCTACACCACCCGCACATGGCCATGTGCGCCCTCAATGCGCATGCTGATAGCCTCTTATGTGTGTGGTAATGCTCCCTTACGTGCGACGATGCTCCCTTTTGTGCATGGCGATACTCCTTCCTCTTCACGCTGGGTGTTAGCCCAGGCGGCGTTCCTCCAAAAGGCGATGCTCCACACGGCAAGGATCCACACGGTGATGCTTTTCACGGTGAGGCTCTACACGACGATGCTCCACACGGCGATGCTCCTCACAATGCTACACTCGCGGCACTGCCTCTTACACCCACGCTTCCATACGCTCGCGGTGATAGCAGTTTTTGCATGGTGTTACCCCATCACTCCACATCTGACGCTACCATTCTCTCTTCACAGTCGGCACTAGCTCTCTCTCTTCATAGCCGGCACTAGCTCTTTCTCTCTCTTCACAACCGATGTTAGGCTCGTTTCATAGACGGCGTTAGGCCTCTTTCATAGACAGTGCTAGGCCCCTTTTCACGCTCGGCGATAGCCTTCTCCCTTAGCGTCGGGCATGGGCTTCCTCCTCCCTACTGTCGTGAGTGTCTTAAGTCCTAAAAAATTGGGGTCCTTACAATTTACCCTCCTATCTTGGATGGTGGAAGCTCATCGTCGTTCATGTTCTTTCCTATCTTCTCTTTCATTGTCGTCCATGATCCCCTGCTCTCCTCTCTCTTTTTCTTCTTCATTCTTTTCCATCTTTCTTTCCTCTCCCTATTTTGTTCTTTTCTTTCTCATTGCTCATCTCTTCTTCTTCTCACATGCACGACATCGGTAGTACTGTGCATGTTTCTCTTTCTCTATCGTCTTTCTTCTCTCTCTCTCATTTGACCAAGAGAGTTTGAGACAAATATTGCCATGATAGTCTCGTCGTTTAGCAATATTGCCGCTAAGCCGGTCTTAATTATCGTGCACGCCTTACTGCCATGATAGGCTAGCCATTGTGTCAGACCAACCAATGATTGCTTTAGAATCTAGTAGTATTTCTGTCGTGTCGATCTAGTTGTTGTGGCCATCTTGGTATAACACCAGGTCAATCACTTGCTGATCTAGCTACTATGTTAGTCTCGATACCTAGTCAAAATTCCTCCGATCTACCCCTTTCTTCTTTTACTTAACTCTTACTCTTTCTTCTTTTGGATGTGCACTCCTGTGTATATTCACTCAAAGACAAGGTGGGGTCTCCTTAGGGTCACTTCTCTTTTAAAATTAACCATGTGTGTGTGATTGCAAAAACAGGAAAATATAGGCCAAGGGAGATAATTTCGGACCAAGACACGTGTCGCCCAATCATCTGGATCTGGAGGTTAAGATTGAGGCACCAAACTAGCTTGGCGACTCCACTAAGGACTTACTACTCCTTTGTCAGGTTGTTCTGATTTAGCTAAGTTTATCCTTTATTTTTTCTGCTTTCACACAGCACATGGCTGCTGGGTTTCTTAACACGTTTATTCGAATTGTGGATCTTCTGATCCCTGCATTCACGAGCGTTCCTCAGGAACAAGTTTCTCCAACTTCGTTCCCATCCTTCCTTTTGAGCAAAGATTCAGTGTCTAGTTCCCATGTCTTAACCTGGATTGTTATGAGGAGGGGCTTAAAGGTCCCTAACTCCCCTTCTCCTAGCTCTGGTGGAACTTTTGTCAAGACACCCTGCATTGGCAGCACATTTGTTGCCACGCACGGTATGCACCCTACCATTGGCAAGTCACTTGTCGTTTGTATTGTTGAGGTATGCCGGAAGGCTACCCAGTACCTTTTTGCAAGAGGCAAGAAAATTGTCGTTGCTTATGTGGGTCGCCGCAAGTCTTCCCCCCACATTCCTGCACCACCATGAGTCTCTAACCTTAGAGGCTCTGCACATCGAGGCGGAGGCCTTGGGGCCTCCACCTTTCGTACACACCATAAAGCTTGTGGGTCATCCACACGAGCTACACCGTGAGGCAACCCTTATGTTACCTTGAGTCAGCATCAAGGATCAGGCCTTCTAAGGTCAGGTCCTGCACACGTTGTGCATATGCATCCCACCACTCGGGGCAATGCCATTGCTGTGTCAACCCGAGTACACGGGAGACGACCCCCTCGTCCTCCTACTCAGCACACACTAGCGCACCCTATAAGAATCAGGCTTTCACTTATTCTTTTACAGAAACCTACTCGCAGTTCTCGGCCTCCTAAGGCCAGACCACTTGTTTGAGCCTAGGCTGACCTCTAGGTTGCCCATGATCTTTCTTCATGGAGCGAACAGGCGTCATCGTCACAGACAGCCCCTCATTCCTGACTCAGGTATCCTCATGAGTCAACCTTGCTTTTGCTTGCTCCTCCTGCTTTGAGCAAGCACCTCCAATCATGGTACTCAAAGAATTTCCCAAGAGTACCATCTTGAACCAGCCTCATCATCTCGGTCATGCCTCTAGAGCCCATAAGTGAGCATCGAGAAATAACTGATGGGAGACCAAGTCCTTCTTCTTCCCCAGCCCAGGTTGACTCCAGTCCCTGGTCCTCATCCTTTGCTGCACCTGATGGAGACAACTCTCTCTTATGCAAGAAGAGCTGACTAGTCACAGTCCTGATTGTAGTTCTGACGTGAGGTTCATCAAAATCTCATAGCCAAACGTGATAGGGGTCTGCAAATTCTAACTAGAGAAACAACCAAGGTGGTAGGGGTAAACAACTCTGACAAACCTCTTCGTTTGAACCCCTTCTACCCTCTTCAGATGACAAGGCCTGAAGAGGAAGTCCATGAACCCCGCACTATGGTTAGTGTCGTAGAAGATGACTTAGCCACTCAGCAGCCCGGTCCCAAGACCGTCAAGAACCGGTCCTCAGGCTATCAGCATTCAAAATCGAGTCCAGTCAGGGCATGCTGACCCCTTGCTGACTGAGCTACCACGTGCGATCCGTCAACCTCGGAAACCCTCAACCGCAGCTAAGGTTGACCTCCCAAGAGAAACAGTCAGTGTTATGGTTATAAACGAGCTTGACAATTATCATGAAGAGCCCATGAATAAGTTTGAAGACATGGTGCACGCAATGATGGAGAAGATTTATCGTATGTATGACGCAGGTCAATCAGCTAGCCAAGAGGTCAATTCTCATCACTCAGATGAAGCACCTCCAAGGCAGCCCCAGCCTCACAGGATAATTTTGTCCCTCACCTCATCTCACAAGCAGACATCAATGCTATGGTGACCCATAGCCTAAAGAAAAGACAAACCTGGGGATACAGGGTGCAATGCCTTATCAAAATCCATACCCTTCATACAGTGACCAGGTGTCATTTCCCTCAGATTACAAGAAAGGGAAGTTTCCCCTGTTCAATGGAACCACATCCTTGAACCAGCATATCACCCACTTCCAAGCAGTGTGTCGAGAGACAGCGGCTGATGGGAGACTCCTTCTCCGTTTGTTTGTTGAAACCCTTGATGGCCCGACTTTCCAGTGGTATGCTAGGTTTTCCTAAACTCAATACATACTTAAAATGAAATGGAGAAACTATTCCACCAGCGTTTCTATGAGGTCAAGAGAGAGGTTCAAACCATCAATCTTATTACTATGACCCAAGGTCCCGATGAGCCTGTGGATCAATTCATATCAAGGTTGAGAAATTGAACCTCTCGCCATCCCAATCCCAGGCCTGAAAAGGAAGTAGTTCAAACATATGTGCGGAACATGCGACCTGATACTGCTCTACATGTTGAGGCCTCCAATCCGACCTCCATGTCAGAGCTGATCTCTAAATTGGTCCACATAGAAAGCCTGTCTCGCCACCACGGCAGGTCATAACAACAGTCTGCAAGCTCAGGGAAAAATCGGGGCAATGGTAGCTCTTAGACTAATACCTGGGGCAACCAACCAAAAGGAGTGATCAACACAGCTGTCACAATCAGCGATCCAAAGAAGGCTCCGTACCAAACTTTGAACCTCTTTAAAGGGGTAAACTGGGTGAAAGTACCTCATGCAGACAAGCAACAACAGTCGTACAACCGAGTACCCCCACCTACGAACCTTAATCAAGATTGTTATTGGACCAGGCATAAGAATAAAGTCTACCCCTTTGAGAAGGAATGGGTCCCTGCACTACTCTGATTATTACTGGAACAGAACATGATCGAGCTCCCAAAGACCAAGTTCCCTTATCAAGTTGGACTTGATGCCTAGACAAATTACCGTGCTTAACATCGAAGGATCAACCACCCCACAGAGGACTACTACACACTAAAAGACATTATCGAGGCCCTGATTAAGAAGGGTCAGATAAATCTTGAAGAGCTAAAGAAGGCATTTCGAGTAGCAGAAACTTCCCACGCAGTGACAGTTCAATAGGAAAACGAAGCACTTGATCTCCTTCATGCCTTGTTCGTTATGATGCTTCAAGAAGGCCTTATTAAACCAAAACCAGCATGACAACCTCGGTGCCTTGCTCAGGGAACTGAGGACTATTGGTGCCCATACCATCAGATATGGGGCCCCGG
>NW_006499819.1:1084453-1098228 GCF_000471905.2 Amborella trichopoda | reverse complement strand
TGGCGATGTGCTTCGTCGTCCATGTCAGAGGAAGAAGAAGGGAGAGACTTCAATAAAGGCCCGGCCTGCCACTCGAGTTAAGGCCGGGCTCACCGTTTGTGTCTTTGAAGAGAGAAAACATCATGCCAAGCGATCGATTTCACAATACATGAACATAAAGGAAGGGGAGAGAGCAAAGAGAGCGAACAGGAAAGAGAGGAAAAGTGAAGGAAAGATAAAGAGAGAAAAGGAAAGTGGATAAAGGGGATCAAAGATGAAATAGGAAAGCAAAGACCTAAATTAAAGGAGAGAGAAAGAGAGAGAAAGAGATGAAGAAAGATAAAGTAAGAGATGAAAGGAGGAGAGAGAAAGAGAGAAAGAGGAGTGAGAGAAAGAGAGAGATGAGAGGAGGAGAGAGAAAGTTACCTTACCAAAAGGTATCGACCTTTTTCTTCTCTCTCCTCTCTCTCTCTTCAAGATGCACTCACGAACTCAAGGCAAAAATTTAAGCAGCTTTGATGCCTCTATGTGTGAAATCCAACCATTCATCACACGCAGAGTTCAAGCCAAAGATAGCCTCGAACGTATGCACATAATATAATTGGTTGCACATCGATCGGTTACTCGAGCACCTTGATTTGACTGCTGAAGCGAGGTGTGTTGCTGCTGAATTTTCTATAATGTTCTTAATGGTTCGAAAAATGTTCTAGTATTTTCTCCCTACTCGAGTATCTTCATGGTTCGTGCCACATATCAAAATGCTTGTCTTGGTGAGACCAACACGCACACCTGATTTGAGAGCGATCCGACTCAGAATGGGTGAGATACGAACCTTTGAAGTTGTAGCTCGGGACTGTACACATCAGCCTCCTTTAATGGAGATTGGTGTACAGAGGTCGCACGAGAATAGCGTGCGACCTACCCCTTTTTGGTCTTTCACCCATAACTGTATGATTTGTTTGAGGCCTTTTAACGTCATTCAGCCAAGACATGCACTCTAATTTAAGGTCATACAACTGGATCGTGGTGGTGATAGATGGCAGTCTATAGAAGCCATGGAGTGAGTATGGTGGTGGTTTTAGCTCACTTTGGGGAGATGGCGCTAGGCTACCTATGAAAGATGGATGATGTATGAATGGAGGGTAGAAGGTGGTGACCCACTACTGACGGTAAGTATGGATGGCAGGATGGTTCGCCGTTATGTGAGCGCGGGTAAGATTCACTGGGGAATGGTGAAGGATGGTGAAGTGAATGGATTCACTGGGGAGGAGGTAACGAAGGTGGTGCACTGACACGAATGGGTCGGTTAGGGAAGACGTGCATGAAGATGCACATAAAGGGGGTGTGCGAATGTGTAGGGGTGTATTTAAGGTCATGCCTCCTGAAACTGTATAAAGCAGTTTAATGTCATGCGATCAAGACATGCACTATGGTTTAAGGTCATATAGCTTGGACCGTGGTTCATGCAGCTAGGACCATGCAGTTTAAAATCGTACAACTAGACTTCTGCTAAATTTTAAGGTCATATAGTTCAGACCAGGGTGCTGAGCCTTTTAACGTCATGTGGTTAGGATGTGTACTATGGTTTAAGGTCATATAGCTTGGACCGCGGTGCTGAGCCTTTTAACGTCATGAGGCTAGGAGATGCACTATGGTTTAAGGTCATACAGTTTGGACCATGATAGCTGAACCTTTTAATGTCATGAGATTAGGACGTGCACTATGGTTTAAGGTCATATAGTTTGGACCATGCAGCTTACGGTCGTGCAGCTAGACCCCCACTACAGTTTATGGTCATATAGTTTCGACCTTGCAGTTTAGGGTCGTGCACCTAGACAAAGGCTATGGGTCACCATGTAGGTGAAGTTGCATGGGAATAGGTCTTGTAGAATGCAATCTGACTCTTGAGGATCCAAGTCCAACAAGGAGTTCAGATGGGAAGGCCAACTTCATTGCGCATTAAGGGACGACTGTGTTTCTCTTAGAGGTGAAAAATAGTTCTCAATAGGGGATGAATTCATTAAAATTTACCCAATTCCTATAGGACAGCTAGGTGTGAAGCAGACCCACTGAGGGTTGCAATGATACAAATGACCCTGACTCCTTTTGGGGTAAGGGACTACAACACGAGCATGACTCCTACTGGGGATGAGAAGTCAAGGCCTGGGTGGAACGACCTGGGTACCACTATACTGGGGATAATAGGTCATGGTCAGAGTGCAACGTCACTGGGGATGAAAGTAGCAGGACACACACGGCTTTAGCATGGAGCATGTGGCAATGAACATTCACGAAAGTGAAACCCTAAGAACACAGCCAGCGCTAGATACTGCCAACACTATTTCTTGAACACTTAGCCGGTGCCAAGTCTTTGAAAATGTCGTTGGCATTAAGGTCAACCAACGTTACTACTTGGACACTCAGCCAGTGTTGGGTAGTTTAAAACACAGTCGGCATTGAGTAGAGAATGCAGCCGGCATTGGGTTGAGAATGCAAGCGGCGCTAGGCATAAGTTATTGTTCGAGCCTTGACTCAAGCCTGACCCGGCCGTACTTTCTATTCATGGGATTTCTTTGGCGTCGGTAAAACTTTGCTCAAGCCTCGGGTCAAAGCCCGACCCGATCCAACGCATCGTCGTTTAGCCTTCTTGGACATGGCTGAGGTTCTTGATTTGTAAGGGCCATTTAAGGGAAGCTTTGGCTATAAAAAAGGAGTAAACCCCATTTTCACTTTTTCACAAAAAAATTAAGGTAAAAACGTCTGGTTTAACAATGAGGGTGAGGTTTTCGGTGAGAGCTTCGATAAACACACAGGGGATTCCGGCAAGACTAGCGGAGGTTTTACCAGCTAGCAGGGGCAGGTTTCAGCAAAACAAGGAGACGCCAGTAGGAAAGGAGGAAGGATTTTCCGCGATTGCAGAAGTCTATATTAGGAAAAAAGGGAGTTCACCAGAAAACAGGGAACTCCGATTGTGGTTTTGAGGCATCCAACAATGGAAAGAAGAGGTAGAAGTTGCAGCAGTGGGCTGTTCAAGGATTTCTGCTAGTTTTTAGCAATTTTTTGGCATGTGAAAGTTGTTTTACGGGTGGGTTGGAGAAAGGTTGCAGCGGGTTTTCGAAAGTGGAAGAGTTTTTGGCGAGACCCATAGGGTGCGAAAAAAACAATTGATCGGAGGAGGTGGACTGTCGTTGGAGGTGGAAGGTCGCAGGAAGGTGAACAGTTACTTAAGAAGAAGGGTCGTAGGAGTCGGGCAGTTACCGAAGACGAAGGGTCGTTGGAGAAAGTGAGGGGCCTCGGGAAAGTGTGCAAACATTGAGGAGATGAAGGGTTGCTTGTAGGAAAATTAGGGGCCTCAGGAAGGTGTGAGTGGGGGAAAATGAAGAGTCAACAGGACGCACACAGTCACAGTAGGAAGGGACCACAGCCGGTGCTGACCTAGGATACACGGTTTACGCTAGTCCTTAGGAAACCAGCAGACGATGGTGTTGGGACACGCAGCCGGTGTTGGGGTTCAGAAACACAGCCGACAGTATCCTTTTAAGATACACAGCTGGCATTGAGTCTTCAAAAATTCAACCAACGCTAGTCCTCAAAAATGAAACCGGTGCTAGTCTCGTGCGGTGCTAGTCAGTGCCTTTTTTGCACATGGCTAACAAGAAGATGCTCGAGGCTTTAGTTGTGCATGGTTATTACATGCTTGATCCTCTGATGAACGGCGATGAATTGTGTTCTACTATGATGGTGCACGGTGATGATTGGGGTTAGCGAAGGCTGAGAACCCATGATAAGGCTTGGCTTATGATGCCTATTGGAAGCCAGGTCCTCCAACACAACAGTGAAGTCCATGTTGTTCTGTGGAAGGGCATTCACTGTGAACAGGGTATGCTCTCCATCATAGACCAGTTTCTTGCTAGAGAAGTCTGTTTTGTATGTTTGATATACTCATCAGATGGATTGAAGCTGACTCGGAAATGGTTGGCTTCTTCTTTTGGCCTGTAACCATCCTCTTTGAGAACACTTCGCAAATGAATTGAAGCTGACTCTCAAGTGGCTTTGCTTCTTCTTCTTGATGAGGGTGTTTCCTTTTGGCCTGTAACCGTCCTCTTGCAAGCTGTTTTGCTTCTTCTTTATGAGGAGGGCATTTCTTTTTAGCCTGTAACAGTCCTCTTATCCTCAAATGCAAGAACAACATTGTGGGTGTCAATTATTATCTTTTCCTTAGATGCAAGAGCAACACTGCGGGTGTCAACTGTTCCCTTTTCCTCAGATGAAAGGGATTTGTAACTTTCGTAATAATGGGCTTTTGGTTGTAACTTGTATCCCATTTTAATGCAATAAAAAGAGTTAAGGTTTGTTTGGTCTTTCTTGCTTGCTTTACATTGAGTCTCTTTTCTTGAGTGTGCATCATGGGTAGTATTTCTTTAGGTATCGCCCTTTGATAGGGGGCATTGCCTCCTCTCCATCAGGATGTGCTAGTCTTTAAGCTCGATTTGGCAAGACCTTTTTGACTATAAAGGGACCATCCCACTTGGGTTCAAACTTCCCTTTACGCCGCCCATGCATAACAGTCGGCCTCTTGATGGCTAGAACTAGATCCCCATGGATGAATGAGCGTACATTTACTGACTTGTCAAAGGCCCTCTTCATCCTCCTCTGGTTGAGTTTGAGGTTCTGCGGAGCCTCGAACTTCTTTTCATTGAGTGCATCCAATTCTTGACACCGAAGTTTGACTCTCTCATCTTCGGTTAGTCATTGATGTATAGCGATGCGCAACGAAGGGATTCGAATTTCAATGGGTAAAACTTCTTCAGCCCCAGAGACTAAGGAATAAAGAGTGGAATCAATGGCATTTTGTGTGGTAATGCAATAGGCCCATAAGGGTTTAGGGAGTTTCTCATATCAGTTCTTCTTTATCTTTGATAATGATTTCCTTAAAACATTGCACAGGGTCTTGTTGAACACTTCAGCTAATTAGTTTGCTCGAGTGTGGTACATAGTTGAGTACCTCCACTCGAAATTGAACAGGTTGACCAAGAGATCAATGTGGTGACTTTTGAATTGGGGGCCATTGTTTGATATAATCCGGATAAGAACTCCAAATCGATATATGATGTGATGTTACATGAAATTTGCTACTGTGGTCCAAGGAACTTGTTTAAGAGGGACCGCTTCATCCCACTTGCAGAAGTAATTTGTTGCAGCTAGAATAAAGACATGACCCATTACCAAAGGAGGGTCAATAGCCCTACAATGTCCATCCTCGATTGTGAGAAGGGCCATGATGACATTGTAGGATGTAAGGGCTCTGGATGATGGTGAACAAGGCTTGAATGGATTTGACATACCTGACACTTCTTAGCATAGTTTAAGGATTCAGCAACCATCGAATGCCAATAGTACCCCAATCTGCGTATCCGTTCATAGAGCTTGGGACCAGACTGATATAATCCGCAGATGCTTGAGTGTACTTCTTCTAGGACCTTATTTGCCTTTTTCTACGTCCACACATCTAAGAATAATACCATCAAATGAGCGTCTGAAGAGAGCCTCTCCATCAAGGAGGGTATACTTGGTAGACATTCGACGCACGTTGTTGCACTCGGCACGATCCTCCGGAAGTCTACCACGTCTTAGAAAATTAGTGATGGGCTCTCTCCAATCTTCTACCTGTTCAATTTCTGGGCATATCGGGTTGAAGAACTCTGGTTCCTGGCTTTGAACCTTAGCTCTCTGACTCCTTTTCATCTCGGGTTCTGTCTTAATTACTTCTTTAGCTGATAAAAGTGCTCTGAGTGGATAGGGAGGGAACTAGGGGAAGAAATTTCTCTCATCATCCACATCTACCTCTGTTCTTAATTCAATGTGTCTCCACTCCGTCACCCAAACCATCGTGGGTCCTGATGAGGATAATTGAATTGTAGCCTCGAGTTTTTGCAAGTGCATCAGCCTGCGAATTTAGCCTCATGGCGATGTGACGCAAGGATACATCCTCAAACAGGGCCATATACGATTTTGCAGTATCATGAAAAGGCTTGAGGGTGTCTTTTCTCAAGTCAGAGATCCCATTGACCTGGCGTATAACCAACTCAAAGTCACCATAGATCTTGAGCTGCTTCAAGTCTAGATCAAAGACTATCTTCAATCCAATTATAAGGCCCTGATATTCTGCCTCATTATGAGAATCACCCTCAGTGACAGAGAAAGAAAGTGGCAATATTCCTCCTTTTGGAGTTAGGATTACCATTTTGGTGCCTCCTCGGTCAAATTGAAAGACTCCGTCTAAGTACATTTCCCAAAGGTAGGCAAGCTTTGCACAGAATACTTTTTCATCATGAAGGTCACTTGATAAAGGAGATTCTGCCGGTACGGGGTGTGCTGCAAGAAAATCAGCCAAGGCTTGGCCCTTGATGGCCTTTTGGGGGACATATGTGATGTCAAATTCCATCAGCAATAATGCCCACTTAGCAAGCAGTTCTGATAGGCATTAGCATGTCATGGGAAAGTTTACAGGATTTGCTTTTGATATGAGTTTCACTTCATGACCGAGTAAGTAGTGGCGGAGCTTTTGTACCACGAAGATCAGGGCCAAGCACATCTTCTCTATGGGGGGGTAATTCTTCTCAGCCCCTTACATCCTGCGGTTAAGATAGTACAGTGCGGTCTCTTTGCCTTCGTCATTGTTTTGTGCCAACAACACCCCAAGTGACTCGTCTAAAGCGGTAACGTACAGGATGAGTGGTCTTCCCAATATTGGTGTAGAGAGTACTGGAGGATTGAGTAAATAATACTTGATGTCATCAGGGCTACCTGACAAGCTTCCTCCCAAATGAATGGGGTATCTTTCTTTAGCAGGTGCGTAAAGGGTTTATAGTGACCTGAGAGGTTTGAGATGAACCTACGGATGTAAGCTAGCTTCCCTTGAAGAGAGCGTAGCTCTCGCAATGTAGTTAGTGACAACATTTCTTGGATTGCCTTGATCTTCACTGGCTCAACTTCAAGCCCTCGGTGTCTAACAATGAACCCCAAAACTTTCCTTAATGCATGCCGAAAGCACATTTCAGTGGGTTCATTTTAAGCTGATGAAGGCATGGTCACTCGAATACCTTTTCAAGGCCTCGCATGTGAGCATCTTTCTCTTTGGATTTTACCATCAAGTCATCTACGTAACATCCCACCTTTTTGTGCATCATACTTTGAAGATGGTTTTCATCGCTCTTTGATACGTCACACTAGCATTCTTCAATCCAAAAGGCATCATTGTGTATTATAAGACGCCTTTTGGGGTCAAGAACGTAGTGGCTTCCTCATCTTTAGGCGCCATTCGTATCTAATTATACCCGGAGTAACCATCCATGAAGGAAAAGATTTGGTAGTGAGCCGTAGAATCGATGAGCATCTCGATGAATGCCAACGGGAAGTCATCCTTGGGACAGGTGGTATTAAGGTCATGGAAGTCAACACAAACCCTGATTTGGCTATTCTTCTTCTTGACTAGAACAACATTTGCTAGTCATTTTAGGTACTTGACTTCGAGAATGAAACCTGGTTGTCTAAGTTTGGTCACCTCGGCATCTATCTGCATTTCGAGGTCAGGTTTAAACCTCATTGATTTTTGTTTTACTGGTTTGACAGTCGTATCGATGCCAAGGCGGTGAACGAAACCAGGCATCTCATGGTAATGACAAGCAAAGATGTCTCGATTTGATGGCAAGAAAGTGGTGAAATTTTCTTTCTCTTTTAGAGACATATTTGTCGAGATGAAAGTGGGTCTGGGACCAGTCTCATCCCCTAGATTTATCTCCTCGAGTTCATCTGCTATGGCTTGACTTCCTTCTTCCCATTCTTCTGGGGCTTACTGCATCTCTTCCTCATTATCTTCATTAGTCTCTTCATTAACCTCAAGTGCGAAGACCCATGATCCTAATATCTCTGCCTTCAATAGAGCTTCAGGGTAGGTTAAGATTTTTGCATCTTTATCGAGTCAAGGCACAAAATGATCAACTTCGAATATGGAGGTCATATCTTGTTGTGGGAATTTAATTTGAAAGTCACAGGGAAATTAAAATTTAGTGACTGTGGGACAAGACGTGCCCTCATATGAATCACATGCTCTTGGCAAGGATGTCTGCAGTGTTTTTCCTGCACTGGCTGATACCTCATAGACTTGTACCATGTGGCAGGCCTCTTGATAATAGAAGCTCTGCCCTCTCGATTCTCTCAGTTTCTGCTCAAAGTCGGCCTCAGGAGGCTACTTGGGTTTCTTTGGCTTTGACTTCTTGTGTTTCTTTGAAGAAGATGGTTGTCTTGGCTCGAGCTGCTAGAGCATTAGCAACCATTAAGAATCCTACTGTTTGGGCCAGTGTCTTTTTTAGCTGTCTCCATTGTGTCCTATTTATGTTATTCCATTCAAATTCTCTATCGAGAGCCTCGAAGTCTGCAGGAGACATAGAAGAGGAAGGATGAGAAGAGGAAGAAGAAGAAGGAGAAGGGTCAGAAAGTGAGGGGATTTTAAGGTCATTTCCCTCATTGGACCTATTTGAGCAGCTTTTCGTGTCATCACCAGAGTTAGACATGTGCAAGGAATCTTTTAAGTCTTTCCCTTACTTAGACCGTTTGGGAGTGCTTTTAGTGTCATCACCCTCATTAGATGTATTCTGAGGAGAAGACGGCTCGGGGACATCTTCTCAATGATCCATCTCGTTGGGTTTATAGACAACCCTAGCTTGATGAACTGCTTCTCACCTTAAAGAGTTGAGTTTTCTTTGCCCGTGGTGGACTATCCATGGCTGGGAAGTCGAGGGTTCAATAGGATCAGAGTCATCTTTATCTCAAACTTGCGTTTGGAGGCCCTCTCGTACTGGTGGAGCATTGATTTGAGGATCACTTGTGGGACGTTGTAAGACTCTTGACACTCTTACATGTTCTTTGTGATTATAGAATGGAAACTTGAGCATTCACACAGATCATGGCCCCATATCTAATGGAACAGGCACCAATGGTCCTCAATCTCCTGGGCAAGGCATCAAGGCGGCCTTGTCGGTTTTGATGTGATGAGGCCTTCTTAAAGCATTATAGCGAAAAAGATGCGAAGGAGACTTGATCCTTCAATGCTAAGCACAATAATTCGTCTGAGTATCTAGTCCAGCTTGATCAGGGAACTTGATCTCTTGAAGCTCGATCATGTTCTGTTCGAGTAGTAATTGGAGTAATGCCGGGACCCATTCCTTTTCAAAGGGGTACACCTTGTTTCTATGCATGAACCAATAATCATCTTGATTAAGGTTTACATGTGGGGGTACTAAGTTGTACGACTTTGTTGCTTGCCCGCTTGAGGTGATTTTGTTGTGTTTACACGTTTAGGAAGGTCCAAGGTTTGGGAAGGAGCCTTCTTTGGAGCGCTGACTGCGATAGCTGTGCTGATCACTCCTTTTGGTTGGTTGCCCTGGGTATTAGTTCTAGAGCGACCATTGCTCTGATTGTTCCCTGTGCTTCCAGACTGTTGTCATGACCCACCGAGGTGACATGATAGGCTTTTTATGCGGACTGATTTAGAGATCAGCTATGACATGGAGGTCATATTGGAGTCCTCAACATTTAAGGCAATCTTAGGTCGCATGTTCCGCACACAGGTTTGAACCGCTTCCTTCTCTGGCATGGGATTGGGATGGTGAGCGGCCAAATCTCTTCATCTTGATATGAATTGATCCACAGGCTCATCGGGATCTTGGGTCAAGGTGAGGAGCTCGATGGTTTGATCTTCTCTCTCGACCTCATAGAAACACTGGTTGAACAATTTCTCCATTTCCTCCCACGTATGTACCGAGTTTGAACGGAGCCGAGCATACCATTAGAAAGCCGGGCCGTCAAGGGTTTCAACAAACTAATGGAGAAGGGGTCTCCCATCAGCCGCTGTCTCTCGACACACTACTTGGAAGTGGGGGATATGCTGGTTCGGGGATGTGGTTCCGCTGAACGGGGGAAATGGAATCTGATCAATGTAAGAGGGATACAACTTTTGGTAAAGCGTTGCTACCTGCATACCAAGGATCCTGTCGGTTCTTTAAGATATGGGTCACCATAGCATCAATATCTGCCTGTGGGACGGGATAATGGCCAGAATTATCCTGTGAGGTAGAGGGAAGGGCCTGCCTTAGAGGTATATCGTCTGAGTGATGGGAATTGACCTCGTGGTTAGCCGATTGTATGCGGCGTCCATGTGATCGATCTTGTCCATCATTATGCACACCATATCTTCGAACTTACTCATGCGCTCTTCTTGAGAGTCACTAGATTTTTTCACAACCATTACATTGACCGTTTCTTTAGGGAGGTCAGCCTTAGTTGCAGTTGAGAGCTTGCGAACTTGACAAGTCGCACGCGGCAGATCGGTCAGCATGCCCCGACTGGATTCGAGTCTTGTATACCGATCGCATGAGGACCGGTTCTTGACGGTTTTGGGACCATAGTAGCTGAGTAGCTGGGTCATCTTTTATAACACTAACCACAGTGCAGGGTTGGTGGACGCCTTCTTTAGGCTTTGACATCTGAAGGAGGTAGAAGAAGTTCAGGTGAAGCTAGTTTCCTCGACCATATTGGTTGCTTTCCTGGTTAGAATTTTCACACCCTTGTCATGTTTGGCTTTACGATTTTGATGAAACTCACACCAAGACTGTGATGGGGATTGCGGCTGGTCAGCTCTTTTTGCACACGAGAGAGTTGTCTCCATCAGGTGCGGCAAAGGATGAGGGTCAGGGACTGGAGTCAACCTCGGCCTGAGAGGATGAAGGACTTGATCTTCCATCAGGTCTTTGCCCTGAGCTCTCTTATGGGCTCCAGAGACATGACCGAGATAATGGGCCTAATTCACGATGGTACTCTTGGGGAAGGTCTTCGAGTACCAAGGTTGGAGATGCTTTCACGAAGGAGGAGGAGCAGGCAAAAGCAGGGTTGACTCATGAGGAATCCGGAGTCATGGGCGAGAGGTGTCTGTGACAGCGACGCATGTGCGCTCCTTGAACAAGGAACACGAGTTATCTAGGGGTTAACCCGGGCTCAAACAGGTGGTCTGCCTTAGGAGGCTGTGAACCACGAGCTAGTGTTTGTAAGAGAATAGGTGGAAGCCTGCCCCTTATAGGTTGCACTAGAGTGTGTTTAGTGAGAGGACGAAGGGGTCAACTCCCATGTGTTGGGGCTGGTTCAGCAATAGCGTTGCCCGAAGTGGTGGGATGCAAATGCATAATGTGTGCTGGACTTGGCCTTGGGAAGCTTGATCCTCGATGTTGACTCAAGGTAACATAAAAGTTGCCCCTAGGTGTGGCTTTAGTGGATGACCTATGATCCTTATAGTGTGTACGAGAGGTGGAGGCCTTAGGGTCTCCGCCTTGATGTGTCGAGCCTCTAAAGGTAGAGACTCGTGGTGGTGAAGGAATGAGAACGATAGCCTTGCGGCGACCCACTGAGGCAATGACAACTTGTTTACCTTTTGCAGTAAGGGACTGGGCTGCCTTCCGACGTACCTCGACAATACGACGGACAAGTGACTTGCCGGTGACAGTGTGCATGTTGTGAGTGGCAACATCTGTGCTACCAATGAAGGGTGCCATGGTGGAGGTTCCACCAAAGCTAGGAGATGGGGAGTTAAGGCCTTAAAGTCCTTCCTCACGCCTATCCAGGTTAAGACTTGGGAGCTAGAAACTGGGTCTTTCCTCTAAAGGAAGGATGGGAACAAAGGTCGGGGAACTTGTTCCCAGGGAACATTTGCGAAAGCGGGGACTAGAAAATCCTTGATCCGGATAAAAGGGTTAGAGAACCCAGAAACCATGAGGTGTGTGAAAACAGAAAAACAAGGAGAAACTAGCCAATCAAGGATGATCCGATGAGGGGGTAGTAACTCCCTAGTGGAGTCGCCAAGTTAGTTAGGTGCCTCGATCTCACCCTTTGGATCTGGATGATTAGGCAACATGCATCTCAGGTTTCAGGGGAACCTGAGGCATTGAGATCGCTCTCTCGAGAACCTCACTCAAGAGCGAGGGTTGGTGTACTAACCGTTGGGAGAGGAATTTTAGGTAGGTTTGGGACTTACTCGGGTTGGCTCGTGTGGGTGCCCTCTTAGATCACGAGAAAGCCCCCCAGTCGTAAAAATGGTTCGGAATCATCTCCCTTGGCCTGAATTCTCATATTTTCTGCAATCACACACACATGGTTAATTTTACAAGCAAGTGGGCCAAAAGAGACCCTACCTTGCCTTTGAGAGAATGTGCATAGGATTCCAGATCCAAGAGAAGAAAGGGTAAGAAAACAGATGAAATAAGAGGAAAGGGGTAGATCAAAAGAGTTTGATTAGGTGGCAAGACTAACAGAGCAACTAAATCAGGAAGTGGTTGGCCCAACGTGGTAGCCAGACAGGCATGATAACTACACCAGCACAACAGAAATACTACTAGACGCTAGAACAATCATCGGCCAACCTGATGCAATGGCTAGCTTATCATGATAGTAAAGCGGGCACGATGACTAAGACCAGCTCAACGGCAATACTGCTAGACAACAAGACTACCATGGTAATGTTAATCTCAGCCTCTCTTAGTCAAACGAGTAAGAAAAGAGACAAAGGGAGACATGCACAATACTACTGATGTCGTGTATGGGAGAAGAAGAAGAGAAGAGAAACAGAGGAAGAAGAGAAAGAAAAAGGGAGGAAGGAAGAAGAAGAAAAAGAGAGAGAAGGAAGGAGAGAGAACCTAAACGGTAGATAAGATGGAAAAGAATGTGGATGGTGATTGTAAGAAGAGAGAGAAGACATGAGCAGCAATCAACACCCGCCACTCATGGCAGGGGAATCAGAAGAGGGGACAAACATGGGAGGCGATGTGCTTCCGCCGTCTGTGTCAGACGAATAAGAAGAGAGAGAAGACATGGGTGGAGATGTGCTTCCGCCATCCGTGTCAGATGAAAAAGACGAGAGAGAAGACATGGGCGGCGATGTGCTTCCGCCGTCCATGTAAGATGAATAAGAATGGAAAGAAGACGTGGACGGCGATGTGCATCCATTGTCCATGTTAGACGAATAAGAGGAGTTTCGCCGTCTGCGTCAAACGAATAAGAGGAGAGAGAAGACATGGACGATGTGCTTCCACCGTCCATGTCAGAAGAAGATGAAGAGAGAGAAGACATGAGTGACGATGTACTTCCACCGTCCTTGTCAAACGAATTAGAAGAGAGAAAAGACATGGGCAGCGATGTGCTTCTATCATCCATATCAGACAAAAAAGAGGAGAGAGAAGACATGGGCAGTAATGTGCTTCCACTGTGTGTGTCAGACGAATAAGAATGGATAGAAGACATGGGCTACGATGTGCTTCCATCGTCCATGTCAAACGAGTAAGAGGAGTGAGAAGACATGGCGACGATGTGCTTGCACTGTCTACATCAGGAATAAGAAGAGAGAGAAGACATGGGTGATGATGTGCTTCAGCCATGCATGTCAGACGAATAAGAAGAGAAAGAATACATGGGCGACGATGTGGTTCTGCCGTCCGTGTTAGACTAAGAAGAAGGGAGAGACTTCAACAGAGGCCCGGCCCTCCACTCGAGTTAATGCCTAGCTCACTGTTCATGTCTTTGAAGCGAGAAAACATCATGTCAAGCGATCGATTTGCCACGCACAAACATAGAGGAAGGATAGAGAGAACAGGAAATAGTGGAAAAGTGAAGGAAAGATAAAGAGAGAAAAGGAAAGTTGATAAGGAGATCAAAGACGAAATATGAAAGAAATACCTAGATGAGAGTAGAGAGAT
>NW_006499819.1:1004738-1077305 GCF_000471905.2 Amborella trichopoda | reverse complement strand
GAGAGAGAGAGAGAGAGAGAGAGAGAGAGAGAGAGAGAGAGAGAGAGAGAGAGAGAGAGAGAGAGAGAGAGAGAGAGAGAGAGAGAAGAGAGAAGAGAGAGAAGAGAGAGAAAGAGGAGCGAGAAAGAAGAAAGAGAGAAAATAGAAGAGAGAAAAGAGGAGTGAGAAAGAAGAAAGGACAAAGGCGACAGAGAAAGTTACCTTTGACTACCTAAGGGTACCACCAAAAGTCTTCTCTCTCCTCTCTCTCTCTCTAAGACGTGATAAAAATATCAAGATAAAAAGTAGAATTTGTTTGATGAAAACTTTGGTCCTTTACATGAGGTGCGTGCTTGTTTATATAGAAGTTGGCCTCAAAGGTGAGTGACACTCAAAAGTTGACCTAATTGCTAAAAATTATTAATTAAGTGAATTAAAGAAGTTCTAAGAAAATGAGGTAAAATGATGATTTTGTCACTGCGCTAATAATCCATTAAATTCCAATTGAGTCCATGCTGATCTTCCCAAGTTGGTTTGAGGTCTTTCCGGTCTCGTTTCGGCCAAAAGATGATTCTTTTCTTGATCAGCTCGGGTAGACGACCATTTTGATACCACTTTCGAGCCATAGATCGAGCCTTTAGGCCGCGATCATGAAGTATAAAAATCACAAGGAATGTGTGATCTTTGTTTAAAGACTATGCACATTTCTCGATGTTCTTTGACGATTTCATTACTGAATATCCACGAGCAAGTCGTCGTGAGCATTTGGCGACGAACACGGCTTGATTTTGTGTCTGAACAACCATTTTCCATTTTTGATCTTTTGGCCAAAATTTGGTTTCCAATGGCCGGAAAGTGCAGCAAATTTGTAGTCACCACATGTCAAATCTTACCATTCATCACATGCGATGTTCGGTTATGATGAAGCCTCGAACCTTGTGCTCATAATGGGTCAGATTTTGGGTCAATCCGACATGTGAGCATCATGATATGGCCACTTAATCAAGGTGTGCTCCTTGTGGAAAGCCTGCAACCTTCCTTCGAATCGCGATCTTCTCTCATGTTTCTCTCCCGGATCAGTTCACGACATGGGTCGTGCCACATATCAAAATGCTCAGGTCGACGAGATGAACACGCCCGTGAAATTTGAGCTTGATATGGCTTTGGATGAGAGATAGGGTCTTTCAAAGTTGAGCTCGAAACCCATGAGCACAGTTTCCATTAATGGAAACTGGTTCACTGAGGGTGCACGGTAATAGTGTGTGACTTACCCATTTCGAGTAATTTTGCCATAACTTGGTCTATGAACATCTAATAAAGCCAAAACATGGTCCTTAGGGGTTTTGGATGTTTCGAATCCAATGATGGTGGTTCCACGGTCATTTGATGCTCCGGTGATAGAGCTGTAGTTATAATGTCCCTTTCAGGGCGATAAGGCTAATTTTCCCAAAACTAGTTCTGCATCTGCACTGCCTTAAACTCGTCAGATTGTGACAAAACTTGGCAGGTAATCTTCGGAGACCTTTATCAACATTATTGATCATTCTTGGGACATTCTAAGACTACTGGAAATTTTTCTTCTTGATCATGGTCATGGCTTCTCTTTATTCCACATCGAGGATAAAAGGTGATGAAAAATGCCCTTAAACAACCATACGCATTCTGCTGTCATGCATGCCTAGCTCACACAGACTATCGTCGAGCACAACCCTTGTATTGCCGAGCGCAACCCTTCTGCCTCTGCGCCCACACCTTTGCATGCACATCCAAGCATGCCTTCCCTATCGGGCCCATTTGCATGCACATCGACAAGGTTTGACTCCCATCACCTTTCCATCCACAATGGATTCACACTCATGCCCCCGATCACAAGAGTTATCCCATTGTCATTACTAGGGAGTTACATTCACTTCCTAATCCCCAGTGAGTCTGCTTCCACTCACCATCCCTCACTAGGCCACCTTCATCATCTGGACAACCATTTTCATCCCCAGTAAGTCAGACCACCTTCCACAAACTCATTCCTCATGGAGCCTCATCCACTTCACATCCCCCAGTGAGTCCCCCCCTCACTGAACTGCGCACATATATGGTGACTCACTTCGCAATCAAGTTGCATGACCTTAAACTGTAGCACTCATTCTGATTGCATGACATTAAACTGCTTTGTACAAATAGTCCAATTACATGACCTTAAACTATAGCACCCATCCTGGTCGCATGACGTTAAACTGCTTCATGAAACTAATTGCACGACCTTAAACTGTAGCTTATGTCCTGGTCGCATAACGCTAAACTACTTTGTACAAACGGTCCAGTTACACAACCCTAAACTATAGCACACGTCTTGACCATATGACACTAAACT
The DNA here is from genome assembly GCF_000471905.2 of Amborella trichopoda. The sequence continues at coordinate 1,074,958 of NW_006499819.1, read as the reverse complement.
ACTTTTTACAAACGGTCCAGTTGCATGACCTTAAACTGTAGCACCCATCCTGGTCGCGTGACGTTAAACTGCTTCACATAACGATCCAGTTGCACACCCCTAAACTGTAGCACACGTCCTGAGTGCATGACGCTAAACTGGTTTGCATAAACGGTCTAGTTGCATGACCTTAAAACTGCAGCACCCATCCTGGTCGCATGTTGTTAAAGTGCTTCACACAATGGTCAAATTGCACGACCCTAAACTGTAGCACATGTCCTGACCGCATGATGCTAAACTGCTTTGCATAAACAGTATAGCTACACGACCCTAAATAGTAGCGCACATCCTGACCTCTTTGCACAAATGACCAAGTTCCATGGCCTTAATTTTTAGCACCTGTCTTGACTGCATGACGTTAAACTGCTTCGCACAACCGTCCAATTACATGGCCTTAAACTGTAGCACTTATCCTGGCCACATGATGTTAAACTGCTTTGCATAAATGGTCCAGTTGCACTACCCTAAACTGTTGCTCACATCCTGACCACATGACACTAAACCTCTTTGCACAAACGATCCAGTTGCATGACCCTAAACTGTAGCACATGTTATAGCCGCATGACGCTAAACTGCCTTACACAAATGGTCAAGTTACATGACCCTAAATTGTAGCACGCGCCCTGGCCACGTGACGCTAAATTGCTTTGCACAAACGGTCTAATAACATGACCTTAAACTGTAGCACTTGTCTTGACCGTATGACGTCAAACTGCTTCGCACAAAGGTCTAGTTGAACGACCTTAAACTGTAGCTCATGTCCTGACCGCATGATGTTAAATTGCTTTGTGCAATGGTCCGAGCTATACGACCTCAAACTATAGCTTAAGTCCCAGTGGCATGACCTTAAACACGTCTCCACACATGTGTGCCCTCCCTCTGCACGAACGCCCTTTGCATTTCCTTCCATGCATGCTTCCCCTATCCAGCCCATCCGTGCGTGCATAGCACTTTAACTTTCTCCCCAGTCAGTTAATCCCCATTTCCTCCATAAACTCACAAATATTCTCTAGTGAGTCGGGCCCATGCTCACGAAACCCCGGTGAGCCATTCCACCATCCATACTCATCACCACCTAGTGGACCACCCCCTATCCATCTTCCACACAGCACCCATCATACATAGACAGTCTCGTGCCATCTCCCCCAAGTGAGTCAAGCCACCACCATACTCACTTTATGGCCTCTACAGACCATCATCCATCGTCATCATGGTCCAAGTTTTATGAGCTTAAACTGTAGCGCACGTTTTGGCCGCATGACGATAGAGAGCTTCGCACAATGGTCAAGGCTATATGACCTTAAATCATAGCCTATGTCCCAGAGGCATGACCTTAAACATGGCCCCACAAAATATTGTGCATGGTGAAAACTTGAATGGGGCACCATGAGTAAAAATGATGGACAGACATGGTCATGAAACCATGAGTATGAGTATTCCGTAAAATAAAACTCGGGCACGGTAAAAACTAGAAAGGGCATCGTGAGCAAAAAATGGAAAAAGGGCAGACATGATTGTGAGGTCATGGGTAAAAAAGCCCAATAAAAAGGAGTTTGGTGAAAACTGTCTTTATGGTACCACTTCCCCATGTCCAGGTGAAAACTTGAAATGGCACTCAGACCAATAAGCAGGTTGATGCAACGCTCACCTCCATAGGTGGCTTCGGCTAGCACTTCAAAAAGAAAAATCCGCAATGCAGAATACCCTACTATTGGAACCTAAAAAAAAAGAACTTGAAGAAAAATCTAACAGTTTAAGTCCATTTCATGAAAGGACCCAGGAGTTAGAAGAATCGTCAAGATGGAAACTCGAGTTTCCATGTAAAGGACCCATTTCCTAAGAAGTCAATAAAAATATGAAAGTCATTCTAACAAGCTAAAGACGCTCCTGGTTAGATTCCTCGATCTCACCCTCTGGATCTAGGTGATCTGACGGCATGTATCTCGGGTTTCTGGTGAACCCAAGATTTGAGATTGCTCTCTCAGAACCTTGCTCGAGGGCAAGGGCAGATATACCAACCAATGAGAGAGGAATTTTAGGTGGGTTCAAAACTTACTCGGGCTGGCTCGCATGGACGCTCTCTTAGATCATGAAGAAAGCCCCCCCCAGCTGCTTGAGCTGGTTTGAAATCGCCTCCCTTGACCTATAATCCTCTTGTTTTTCTACATAACACTTCTTTGGTTAATTTGTAAGACAAGTGGGTCGAAGGGACCTACCCTTGTCTTAAGAGCATGCACATTCACATGAGAAGGCGATGAAGTGCAAGGTTCGGTGAAAGATAGAAAAGAGAAGAGAGCTTGATGTGGGGGTGAGACTAGCATGACACCTAGAAATTACCAACTCGGAGTGGTAGGAAGACGGGCATGGTTCTCAGGACCAGCACGACTGAAATACTACTAGAAACTAAGATCGACGCATCAGTGATAGGCTAGGTCTATCCTCAATCAAGTGAGAGGAGAATGAGGTGAAGAGGAGAGAAGGAGATGGCAAAAAGAAGGGGATGTCCAGGCATCAATAGGCATCGTGGTGGACAATGCAAGGAGACGGCGCATCCCTTGTGGACAGCACTAGCTCTTGACGAGGCACACAACAATAGCTTATCTTATGTTGCTCCGCGATAGGCACGAGACACAGGGGGAACAACGATGAGCACCAGGCACACAGAGGAGGCTTGCAGACGGCGATAGGTTTTGCCAAAACCTCTAGCGGGCGGCGGTAGGTATCGCCGTCTTCGCTAGTCGCGTAATAGAAGAAGACCTTTGTAGGGGACAACAAGCTTCACCATTTGTGTTCTTCACCAAGACGTCATAGCTAAGTCTGTGGACGACGATAGGCAGCGCCGTCTACAGACTTCACTGAAAGACATAAACAAACGAATAGAAGGGAAGGGGAACACATGCATGACGCTGCCGTCGCCATGCACAACTTGTGGGACCAAGGGAGAGGCATGCATGACAGTGCTACTGCCATGCACAACCTCTGCAAGGAACTCAGATGAAGAAGAGGGAGAAGTGAGGGGAGAAGAGAGAGAGAAGAAGAAACGACAAAGAAGAGAGAGAAGGTTTACCTCAACCTTAGGGGTATCGATAAAAAAGGTTTCTCTAACCTCACTCTCTCTCTCAAACGTGACACCACAATTATAAGAAAGAGAAACTTATATTAAGTGAAAACTCTCTCTTATGTGTGTATGCCTCTACCTCCTCTTTTTTTCTCTATAAAATGATGGTACGTATATATAAAAGTATGCCCTAAACATGGGTGGATGATAAAAAGTAACCCTAATTGCTAAAAATTAAGATTAAATTGAATTTAAAGAAATTAGAAAATAGGGAACAAAATGAAAAATTTTCCCCTTCTTAAGAAGTCGTGGAATTTTAGAACAGTCCCTACGTTGCCTTAAGACTTGAGTGATCTTGCATGGCTAATCCGAGGACGTTCTGATGCCTAGTTGATCGTAAGATTTTTTTTTTCTTATAGGGCTCAGCATGACGATCGATTGATCCACCTTCGAGCCATGGATCGTGTTTTTGGTGCACGATCATGTGACTTGAAATTTGAGTAGATCTTAAAACTTTTGATCGATAGTGTGTTCGTTCCTTGATGTTTTTATGTGTTTTCTTCGCTTATTCACACTAAGCATGCCACTACGATCATGGGGCACCAAAGGCAGCTCGATTCCGTGGTCGAACAAAGATTTTCCAAATTTGGAATTTTTGGCAAGAATCAAGAATTTCGACTACGAAATTTATAGAATTTTTTCAGTTTCATGTGAAGAATCCAATAGTTAATCATGTACGGGGTTCGAGCCAGGGATGGCCCGAGACCTTACGCCCAAAATGGAATTAGTCTCTTGTCGATCAGGCTTGCGAGCAGGGTGATTTGGCCACTCGAGCGAGGCACGATGCTGTTGAATTTTCTGCACTTTTTGTTACGGATCAGAAATTTCTCTCTAGCTTTTCTTTGGGCTTGGGTATCATCACGGGGTGTGCCACATATCAATCGCTTGTCTTGACTAGACAAACATGCTAACCAAATTTGAGCATGATCCGACTTAGAACGAGTGAGATATGAGCATCGAAATTCATGGGGAAGGGAAAGTCAGTGCTCGTGACTTTCCCTTCAATGGTGTAGTGTTCCAAGGTGGCCCCACGAGAATGGCGTGTGACTTCTTCAGTTCCACTCTTTCACCGATAACGTCTTCCTGGAATGTCTGTTTGATCTAAAACTTGACCCTTGGGGGCTTTCAACCGTGTCAGATCCAATGGTTGTAGTCTCATAGCAATTTTAACTGATGAAAATGTAGCTCTAGTTATAGGGACATGTTTCAAGGTGCTAGAGGTCGATTTTCTTGGAACTATTTCTCAGTCTGCACTACCTTAAACATGTCAAAATGTGATGAAACTTGGCAGGAGATTCTTGAGAGACCTCATGAAGATCTTAGCCAGTTCTGGGGTTGTTTTGAGATTGTTTGAATTTCTATTCCTTGCTAGGCGCTTATTGAGCGGGGGCCCCATGTTGATGAAAAATACCTTCCAACAGCATGCCCAGTCGAATGTTGTGTTTCGAGATAATTGAGAAGTGCAATCATTTGGGAAGTTTGAGGGATATTTGTGGAGTCCACACCCTCAAGATACTATATGTTGTTCTGGAGCGTGAGGCCTTTGTCAGGACCTCCTTGTACAAAATCAAGCCTTTTTTTAAGGCCTAATGCTATGAACTTTCGTTAATTGTTGTTTTCTGCTGCACCAGGTTTTCTTTTATGCTCAAGGTATCTCCTGTACGTCCTGTTCAGCGAGGTCTAGCTGGGGGCTTTTGACCCAACCCAAAAGTCTGGTCCCATGTAGGCTAGGGGGTTTGGTGAAGACTATCCTAAAGCCTATGACAAGTTAGACCTTGGCTTCATCAGTTTCTTATCTTTACGATGGCTCTTAGCATTTTCGAACGGATCTTTTAGTCCTCGTCCTCACCCTCAAGAACTCTTGTTATTTTTGAATTGGAGAGATCTTGTGCGGTTCTCACTCCTTGATGAGCCATGAAACCGGGGAGATCGTCTGTGCTCTCACTCCCTGAGGAGCTATGAAACCGGGGAGATATTATGCGGCTCTCACTCCCTAATGAGGTATGAAACAGAGGAGATCATGTTGGGCTCTCATTCTCTGACGAGCTGTGGAAATTGTGAAGATCTTGTGGGACTCTCACTCCCTAATGAGCCATGAAACTGGGGAGATCTTCTGTCCTCTCACTCCCTCATGAGCTATGAAACCGAGGAGGTCTTATGCGGCTCTCACTCCCTAATGAGTCATAAAACAGGGGAGATCTTGTGGGGCTCTCACTCCCAGATGAGCCATGAAACCAGGGAGATCTTGTGAGGTTCTCACTCCCCGACAAGTCGTGGAAATTGGGGAGGTCTTGTAAGGTTCTCACTTCGTGATGAGCCATCTGGTTAGCGACTGGATGTTGTCTTTTGAGGATTTTAGGCAGACCTCAGTAGCATCGTGACGTTTGGAAATTGAATGTCGCTGGGGCATAATAGTGCGTCAGCTTGTCTTGTCGGTCCAAGCGCCCTTTCGTGGGTTTTCACTAGAACAGGGTAAGCGGTGTCGTGAAGTCGGTTTTCACCAACTTCTGTTATTTTGGGCTCTTTTACCCATGACCTATGGTCATATCCTCCCTTTTTATCAATTTGTTCTCACGGTGCCCTTTTGAGTTTTTATCGTGCCTAGTTTTTTCTTTCCATGGAGCTCTCTTACTCATGGTTTCGTGACCATGCCCGTCCATCATTTTTACTCATGGCGTTCCCATGTCTAGGTGTACACCACGCCCCTTTTTTTTGAGAAGGCATGCTTAGGGTCGTCCCATCGAGACCTGTGCGAAGCCTTTTAACGTCATGCGGCCAAGACGTGCACTATAGTTTAGAGTCATATAATTGTACCCTGGTAGTAAGGAATGGCAGTCTGTAGAGGCCACATAGTGAGTCTGGTGATGACTTTCAGTCACTTGAGAGGATGACATGAAGTTGCCTGTGAAGATTTGATTGGATGGTAAGTGAAAGATGATGACCCACTAGCTGACGGTGAAGATAGGTTCCAAGATGGATTGCCCTTTTACGAGCATGCGCAAGACTCAATGGGAGATGATGAAAGATGGTGAAGGTGGTCCACGCACACGAATGGGCTGGCTAAGTAAGACGTGGATGGAGATGCACGTAAAGGGCGTCTGTGCCTAAGTAGGCTCATTGGGGAGAAGAAGAGGGTATGCACACATAAATGAGTCGGCTAAGGAAGACGTGCATGAAGATGCACGTAAAGGGCTTGTGCGCCTAAGTAGGCTCACTGGGGAAAAGAACAGGGTACGTGTATACAAATGAGTAGTTAGAGAAAGTGTGCACGTAGATGCACATGAAAGTGTGTGCGGTTAATGGGGGCATGTTTTAAGGTCGCGTGTCCTAGACCTGGGCAAAGTAGTTTAACATCATGCGGTCAGGATGCGCACTATGCTTTAAGCTCACATAGCTTGGACCATGGTTATGCAGTTTTAGGTCATGTAACCAGAGCCATGTAGTTTAAGGGCGTGCAAGTAGACCTCTTGCTATAGTTTAAGGTCATATAGTTTGGACCATGACTATGCAGTTTAAGGTCATGCAGTATGGATTGAGTACAAATCGCCATGTCGGTAAGGCAGCATGAGAGGGGTAGGTATGTGGATATCAATCTGACTCCCTGGGGATAAAGATAGATAAGGCTATACACATGCAACGAGATGTAGATGAAGGTGGTGACCCTACGAGGAGCAGTAAACGGGAGAGGCTTCACTGGGGATTAGGAGGACCAGTGTGACTCGTCGGAGATAATGAATATCGATGTGCATGAAACTCTGATAGGCCAGAGCACAGATGAATCCCACCGTGGGTTGAAGGGGTAAGAATGGCCTTAACTCTCTAAAGATGATGGGGTGAATACGACCCTTGCATACATCTAACTCCGCCTACTGCGCGTTACAGTTTAGAGTCTTATAGCTCAGACCATGGCTATACAGTTTAAAGTCGTACAACGAGGACCATGCAGTTTGTGGTCGGGCAACTAGACCTCTGCTACAGTTTAAGGTCGTGTAGTTTGGATCATGGTAGAATAGTTTTGAGTCACGTGACAAGGACTATGAATGTGCAGTTTAGGATCATGCAACATGGACCATGGCTGTGTAGTTTAAGGCCATACAATGCAGACCATGGCAGTACAGTTTAAGGTCATGCAACACAGACCGTGGCTGTACAGTTGAAGGTCATGCAATGCAGACCATGGCTGTGCAGTTTAACGTCATGCAATGCAAACCATGGTAGTGCAGTTTAAGGTCATGCAATGCAGACCATGGCTATGTAGTTGAAGGCCATGCAATGTGGACCATGGCTATGCAATTTAAGGTTATGCAATGCGGACCATTAAGTGGTGAAGGCATGCTGCTCCGTGGGGAACATGGCATCACTAGAGACTAGACTCCCTGAGGAGTGAGACTGTGATGCAGGGAGTGAACTTCCTAAAGAGGCAGGACAATGGTTCAAAGGGGAGTGCCAAGGCATGCACACGACACAAAATGTGGAGTGGCACATGCATCAATAAGCCTAGATCATGCGTTAGGTCCCTTAGTGAAACACGCTGCAGCAGGCCCCGACATTCCATGTGACGGTGATCTATGGATGAGACACATGGTGGTGACCCCTGGATGAGATGCGTGACGATGACCTCTGGATGAGACACACGACGATAATCTCTAAACAAGATGTGCAGTGATAGTCTCTGGTCAAGGCACTCGGTAGAAGTCTTGATGGGGCCCGTTGCACTAGCCTTCTGATGAGGCGCGCGACGCAAGTCTTGACGAGGCACACGGTGATGATGCTTTAAGTCTAAGGCTTGGCCTGCCCCAGCCTGATCTTATACCAATCAAAAGCTGGGGACTAGAGCATCATTTTGAGTTTTTCGGGGGCAGTTCATAGTACCACGGGATACAAAACTGGGAGAAATCTCAGTTTACTGTTTTATCGAAGGGTAAAATAGTAGAAAGCGTTTTAGAGAGAGAGAACCAAACCTTTCTCGTGAGGGTTTTCTAGTGAGCACTTCCTGATAAAAACTTGCAAAGAACAGGTCTTTAGGGATTTTTCTGGTGAGCTTTAAGAGGTGTGAAGCTTTGCAGCGTGATTGCGAACCTTTTCGAGAAGTGCTGAGGCTTTCTGAGCAAGGAACAGGGCTTCTCGGGGACTTAGCAAGATTTACAGAGGTGCCTTGTCGGAGTTACAATGCCCCTCGGGTCATTCTACTGGTGAAGTGGAGGTCGCAGAGAGTTCAGAGGCCTTTGTTAGCTCTCTGATTATTAGAGGAGAAGGAGACGGGGCTGCATTGAGTTCACCGAAAACTTAGCAAAATTTCGGTGAGCTTTGGTGAATTGCTCAAATGGTAAACCAGAGCGAAGAGAAATTCGATGGGTCGCAGGGAAGCTTTCGGGGGATTTTCGGTGGTTTTCGGCAACTCCAGTAATGAGCAGAAAGGGGGAAGGATTTTCCAGGTGAACAGAAGTGGATTCCCGACGAAGAGGGGAAATGCGGGTGGGAACCCGTAGGGTCGTGGGACCATAACGGTCACGAAGACTGAGGGTTGTGGAGCGGTGAACGGTCACCCTCCGCACATGTGGCGACAAACCACATCACCAGCATCAGGCGACATGTCTAGATATCAAGGTCGCACGTGCTGACAGCTGGAGCGAGGCATTAATACGCCTTAGTTCGTGGGACGTCAAGAATCCTTGGCTTGTCGTAGGATGGTGAATCCCTCTTGGTGGTGACGGTTGTTCCATCTCAATGGGCAGATGGTGATGGTATCTTGGTGGGCAGATAACGATAGTCCTGCCCTGGTGGGCGCAATTTCTGCATGGCCACATGAGCAGTTAGTGCTTTTGGATAAAAGCCCTTTGACAAATGCCTTCTCAACGATCAGCCAAGGTCTCTAAAGCTTCTAGGGTGCAGGCTTCTCTAAATGGAGGCCTCGTTGTTTTTGAGGATGAAGAGCCCCTTATTATTGAGAATGAACTGCATCCCTATTCTCAACATCCTCTCTCTAGAGGTGAGAGCGAGTACAACGTGGTAATCATGGGCAAAAAGGTGATCCCTCTTGCCACCTTGAGAGGGAGCCACGTACCTTTTGCTTGAAGGGAACCAATCATAGATTCAGACTTTGTAGTCACCTCCTTTTCGGGGCAAGTCATTCACCCTCTTGTTTGGCGCATCCAACGAGGCTTTGTTGTATTACAGGTTATGATGCCCTTTCCTACACAAGTCACCAGGCTTAATCATCGTAATGTTTGTGATCTTCTTCGAGCCGCTTATCAACTTTCAATCAAGCTTCTCTCTTCGAATTGATCATGTTCCCTTCTTTGATGAAGAGGCTGATAAACAACATCTTAGACTTCGATGTTCCTTGTGTTGACTTGTTCAAAGCGAAAGTGATTGAGATGGCTCATCAAGCTTGGGAAGTTCTGTATTTAAAAGAATTAGCTTCTACTGAGGAATATCCCTCTATCAAACCTCTACTTAGATTCTTTCTTAGGCCTTTAACTGTCAAAGATTATGTGGTGGCACACTTGGGTAACCTTAGAACCGGCCTGCTTATGTGTCAGTTCGTTCACCCTAATTTTAAGATTTTTCCTTTAGAGGTTCCTTTGATATTTAAAGAAATCACCTGTTTTTAAAATGAGGAGGACATGGCGATTCTTGAACGTAAACATTGGTGATTTACAAAGCTTAAATATTGCAGCCCGCGAGGTGGGAAAGGACCCATTTTCATCTCAGTTGGTGCGTGGGGAATATCCTCGTATGGTTAGAAAGTTTTCACTCTTCCAAGTAGCAGCTTTGAAGGATGGAATAAAGTGAGCGCAACATGTCCATTATAGGTTTAGCTTTGAGATTTGAGCTGATATTTCTATTCGTAGATCTTTGTACCTAAATAGCGATAGAATCCCCCTCTTTACCTTTTCACTGATATCTGCAACCATTTTTTATTGATGAATGACATGACTCTTTTCTCTTCCCTGCGCATGGCATGTCTTTTGTTCCCTCTTTTTCTTCTTCATTTCATTGCTTCCGCCCTTTCATGGTTTGAGATGATAAAGAGTAGCCCACTTCTTGCATCATCTTGTGGCAGCCTGCTGTGGCTTTAATGACCTCGAATGGGGGAGCAGTTGCTACCTCACCCCTGAGTGTTTCATTGGAGAGGGGCTCACAATTCATGGTTCTCATGATTCGATGAGCCCACTCGCTGTAAATGCTCCAGTTTGGGGGAGTTTTGGCTTCTATTCGAGTTGCATTGATCTTAAGCTCGTCATAAGTCATAGTCTTAGAGAGAAACTCCTTTAAGTGCTTTGAAGTGACACACATAGCCTTTACGTGATTCTGGAGGTTACGCACCCTGCTTCTCAGCTCCACCATGGGGTCTTGTCCCTGAGAGACAGAGTGTTGACTCTTGTTAGCCTCTACTTCCTCGACAACCCTGGAGAAGTGTAGGACCTTCTTTTTGCTGCTAGTGATCTCCTTGTTCAAGGAGGACGTAATTTGGAGCACCTTCCGTAGCGGTTGGTGGACTAGTTCTTCCTCTAGGAGAGCGATCAGGACATGCAGGACCTTTTACTGGTCTGATGCATAGATGACCCTTAGTGCTGGAAGGTCCACCTCTAGGGCTTCCTCGGGCTCAGGGGTTCCTTTTGTCTCGTTGTTTTGTTCTGGTGAATTAGAAGTAGAGGGAGAAGCTTCATCTTCGAGAGAGGATACCATGACCTTGGAGAGGTGGCAAGGTATACTTGGGTGAATTGGGGTCAAAGGGAGGATCTTGCCTTATCTTTCCTCTTCTTTGAACATATTCGTGATCATTCACCCCATATCCTCAACGGCGCATGAGACGATGGTCCTGTCTCTCTCACAGACTTCTGATCATAATCTTTTGGCTTTTCTTAGGCTAGAAGGTCAGTGAAACTTACTTAGCATCAGCGTAGTGGGTTTCAGCTACGGGGAACAGTCTTTTATCAGCATAGACTGTGTGGCCTTCCATCTCGACCGTTCTTGAAACATTAGTGTAATCAGCCCCTGATCTTGAGGCCAAGGACGACCAAGAAGGATGTTGTAAGAGGTATCGGTGTCGATTACGTGGAACTGAGTGTAATCATTGAGATCATCAATCTGGAGGTGAAGATCACTGTGTCAGCTGGCTTTTCTCCTAACTGGTTGAACCCTTGCATGGTGATGTGGGTTGGAGTGAGGTCATCAGACCCTAATCCCAATCGAGTGAGAATTCTTCTTGGGATAGGGTAAACTACTGACCCTCCATCCAACATGATCAGATTGAGAGGGTAGGCATGCAGTTCATCATTCACAAAGAGGGGGAGATAGTTGAATTTGCCTTCCAACCGAAGGTCATCTTTAGAAAAGGAGATTATCATGCACCCACTCAGGATTGTCGGGTCAACCTTAATAGGTTCCGCCTCAATCTGTACACCTCTGGGTTAAAAAGATCTTGGACCAAAGCCATACGATAGTCTCTAGACAGTAGGAGGGCATCATAAATACTTAAAAGGACTAGAAGCTTTCTGAAGTGCCCTATTACATCGTCTTTTACTTTATCCTCATTCGTCTTCTGTGTTCTTGATCCAGTCACTGGTGTAGGTGGTAGGGTAGGCTTAGGAACAAGCTTTGGTTGAGTTCTGGTTTGTGACACTGGCTGACTTTGTTCAGCCGGTGCGATCTGGGATGATGGGGTACTAATAAGAATTTGTATTAGGGATGTAGAGGTTTGAGGTTTAGGCTTAGGGGAAAGTGAAGGATCGGGAAATTTGAGGATCTTGATCTTTTGAGGTGTGGGTTGTAGCTTTTTTCCTGATCTTAAGTACATTTGCCTCGTGCTCACTGTACTTCCAAGATCTGCACCATGTGGGAGGCTTCTTTAGAAGAGAAGGTCAAGGGTGACTCGGTCTTTGCTCGGGTTGACAGGGTATCAACGGCACTCTTGCTGTGGCATGGTGAGGCAGGTGCCTCCGAACTCTTTGTTTAGATGTCGAAATCTAGGCATCACTAAGCGGTACCTGTAGAAGGAATAGATGAGGGAAAAGGAGAAGAAGAGTTAGAATGTTTCAGATAGCTTTTTATGTCGTCACTGGAATTGGACCTTTGCAGGGGATATTTAACGTCATGCCCTGGCTTTGACCATCGTGGGGTTCTTTTAACATCGTCACCTATTTTGGCCGACTCATGAGATATTGATAACTCAGGGCCGTCTTCCTGATTGAACGATAAGATGAGGCGAGCTGCGCTTGGGATGAAGTCTCACAAGGTTAGCAGCGGAGGAAGGGGCCTGAGGAATTCTTCCTCAACTAGTGGCTGAAGAAGATTATTCCTTCAACAGGTTGACTTAGGTGCTCACCGTCTCCTTCGATATCCCTGAGGGGGTGTTTTGGACCACCCCATCAGACTAGTGAGTGGCCTTAGCTTGGTGGGCTGCCTCATGTTTCAGGGATTTCAACCTATTTCGCCCATGGTAAACTTCTCAAGACTAAGAAGTCGAGGGCTTTGAGACGTCCAATGCATGCTCATGAAGGGTTTGTAGCAAGGCTTCCACTTGAACGCGAGCAAGGGCTTGGATGGGTCCTGAGAGAATCGCACAGACAATGTGGCCTTGCTGGACTTTCTCCATGACTATGGCCTCGAACCCAGTGCACTCCTTGAGTTCGTGACCCCACCCTTGGTGATAGGGGTGTCTGAGTTTTTTCGTACCCAGGGCAAGACGCTTAAGCTGTATGTCTGACTTAGGAGTGACAAGACCCTGCTGGAGCAATGCCTTAAAGAGGGCTTGTAAAGGGTCTTGCTCAATCTTTTGATGGGCTTTCTTTAGGGGGTCTTCTTGCACAGGCGGAAGAGGGACCAGAGGGTGTCTTGCAAGGTCACCCTGAACCTCTTGACACTACTGCATCTTTTCTGCTAAGAGTTTATGGAAGACGGTGCACTCACTGATGTCATGACCTCGTATCTGGTGGTACGCACACCAGAGGTTCTCGGTCCCTGGAGGCAGGAACTTGAGCTGCGTTGTCGGCTTTGGGGTGGCGATCATGAAGGATAGCAGGTGCCCCATTGTCCTCTTGGATCATGACTATGTGAGATGCCTCAGCTGCCTCGAATGCCTTTTCCAACTCCTTGAACTTTATTTGTCCCTTATTGATAAGGGTCTCGATAGTGTCATTGAGCTTGTAGCAGTCGTGAGTGGGGTGGGCTACTCTCCTATGATAGGCGCAGTATTTCTGATTCGACTCCTGCCCCAACGACTCTACAGTAGTGACCTCTGGCAGCTGGATCATGTTATATTCTAATAGCAGTTGGACCAATGCAGGGGTCCACTCCGTATCAAAGGGGTAAACCTTATTCCGGTCAGTAGTTGCTTATTTTTAGGAGGGGAGACCGCATTGTAGAACTGTTGTTTGCCCCTGGCCTGAGGTGTCTTTGCTTTAGAGGGGTTGAGAGTTTGGGGAGCCACGCCTTTGGTGTCAGTCACAATGACGGCCGCACTAATCACCGCCTTTTGATTGCCCCGACTGCTGGAGTGAGAGTTTGGACGGAGGATTGTTGACGAGGGTTGTCATGGTGCTTGAACAATCCCTCCATATGAACTGCCTTAAAGATGAGCTCTGACATGGAGTGTGGATTGGATGCCTCTACATGTTGGGCAATCTCAGGAAGCATGTTTCCTATGCAGGTCTATACTGCTTCCTTCTCGATCATGGGGGTGGTGTGAAAGGTCGCCTACTCTCTCCATCGGGTGATGAACTTGTCAACCGAATTATCAAGGTCTTGTATCAAGGTGAGGAGCTCGATGGTTTCTACGTTCCTTTGGACTTCGTAAAAGCGTTGGTAGAACAACTGCTCCATTTCTTACCAAGTGTGCACCAAGTTTGGTGGCAGTCGAGCATACCACTGGAAGGCTGGTCCTTCAAGAGTCTCGAAAAACTGAAGGAGGAAGAGGCATCCGTCAGTTGCCATCTCCCGATAGGCCACTTGGAAGTGGGCCATATGCTGGTGAAGAGATGTGGTACCATTGAATAGGGGAAGTTTCCTTTTTTAGCAGTTTGGGGGAAACGACACTTTGTCAATGTACGAAGGATATGGCTTTTGGCAGAGTGGCATCTCCTGCATGCTCGGGACCTTGTTCTTGAGGCTATGGGCCACCATAGCATCTATGTCAGTTTGGGAAACCCTGCGAGAAGAGAAGCTGTCTTGGGAGATCAGAGGGGGAGTCTGCCTAGGAGCTATGTCCTCACCGGTCAGGGAATAAGACGAGGAAGGGGACCTGGAGGCCTCTAAGCGCTCCATCTTTCCGTGGATGGCTTATATCATCTCCTCAAACTTGTTCATTGGCTCCTCCTGAGAGTCGTTCAAGTCATTGATCACCATGACATTGATCGATTCCTCTGGGAGGCTAGTGTTGGTGACGCAGCGGACTGCCGAGGCTGGCGAGCTGTGCGTGGCAAGTCAATCTGGAGGGGCTCAACTTGCCTAGACTGGACTCGGGCTTTATATGTTGATCTTGTGAGGACCGGTTCTTGACGGTCTTGGGACTGTGGCTTCTGGGTGGTGATCACTGAACAGTATTCCTGGTCTTGCTCTGGTTCCAATGTTTGAAGTGGGAGAAGGGATTCCAAGGCTGGAGGTCGTCAGGGGTGGTGACCTTGACTTGTCAGGATCTGCAGGCCTCGTTTCTGCTTAATCCTGAGGCGGCTGTAGACCTCATTCCAGAACCGAGCCTGAGACCTGGACTACCCCATTTTCATCGAACAGGTGAGAACCATGTCTATGAGATGGAGCAGGAAGTGGAGCCCAAGGATGGAGGGAAGCTTGGGTTCTTGTCTTGAAGGCTAGAGGCCTCTATTTGACATCAAGCCTTTACCCCGAATTCCTTTGTGAGGCTCGGGTGTTCAGTTGACCCGGGGTTGGCTCAAGAAGGTACTCTTAGGGAAGACCTTTGAATATCAGGGCTCGAGGTGCTTACCTGACGTCAGGGAAGCGGCAAAGGAAGAAGTTGGTTCGTGACTCCGCTTGAGTCTGGATCCGAGAGGGACCTACAAAGATGGTGTGCGTGCACCTTTGGGAATTGCCATTCGAGTGACTTGGGGGTCAGCCCGTGCTCTGTCAATGGGTTTGACCTGACGAGGTCGAGACCCAGGAGCCAATGTTTGTGAGGGACAAGGCAGGGGATTGTCTCTCACAAGGTGAAGCTGTGTGTGCCGGGACCGAAGACGGCTCGGTCGACCTGTGCTCAAGGTGGCATAGAGCTAGCGTTGCCCCGGGCTGTGGAAAGTGAATGAATGGTGCATGTAGGTTTCGACCCGAGAAGGCCAGGCCCCGGATGCGAGATCAAGGCAACATGAGGGTTGACCCGAGGTGTTGGTCGAGTGGATAGAGCACAAGCCTTTGAGTGTGTGCGAGGGGTGAAGACCTCAGGACCTCCGCCTCTGTGTACCGACCCTCCAAGTGCGAAGGCTCGGAGTAGTGAAGGAGCACAAGGGCTTGCCTTGCAGTAAACCTCAGGAGCGCCGACAACTTGCTTGCCTTTCACAGGGATGGACAGTGCAGCCTTTTGGCGTACCGCAACAATATGACTGGCGGGAGATTTGTTAGAAGCAGGGCATGCGGCAATAGGAGTGCTTCCCATGCCAGGGGCCTTGGTGGAGAGTCCACTTGGCCGAGAAAGTAAGCAGACAAGGACCTTTAAGTCCCCTCTTGCTCCGATCCAGGTGAGAACCTTGGAGCCAGATCATGAGTTCTGACTCAAAAGGATAGTAGGGAAGGAGGCTTGAGCGACTCGCTTCCCTGGGATAGCCAGGAGTGCAGGGATAAGGAATTCCCCAAACTGGATGAACGGCTTGAACAACCCAGTGCCATAGAAATAGGTACAGAAAGTAAAAATGAAATTAGTCAAATAAAAGCGAACCGACTAAGGTGTAGTAAGTCCCCAGTGGAGTAGCCAAGCTGGTTAAGTGCATCGATCTCGCCCTCCAGATCTAGGCGATGTGGCTACACCTGTCTCGGGCTTCTGGTGAACCCGGGATTTGAGATCGCTCTCTCGAAACCTTGCTCGAGGGTAAAGGCAGGTATACCAACCAATGAGAGAGGAATTTTAGGTGGGTTCGTGAGTTCCTCGGGCTGGCTCTCGTGGGAACCCTCGTAGATCACGAAGAAGTCCCCCCAACTTCTTGAGTTAGTTCGGAATCGCCTCCCTTGGCCTGTAATCGTCTTGTTTTTTCTTCACAACACTTTTATGGTTAATTTGTAAAACAAGTGGGTCGAAGGGACCCACCCTTGTATTAGGACAATGCACGTTCACATGAGAAGGCGATGAAATGCACGGTTAGGTAAAAGATGGAAAAGAGAAGAGAGCTTGACGTGGGCATGACACTAGCATGACAACCAGAAATTACAGACTCGGAGTGGTAGCAAGGCGGGCATGGTTCTCAGGATCAGCACGACAGTAATACTACTTGAAACCAAGATCGGCACGTCGGTGACAGGCTAGGTCTACCCTCAATCACTTGAGAGGAGAAAGAGGTGAAGAGGAGAGAACGAGACAACAAAAAGAAGGGGAAGTCCAGGTTTCAATAGGCATCATGGTGGATAATGCAAGGAGACAGCGCATCCCTTGTTGACGGCACTTGCTCATGACGAGGCACATGACGATAGCTTCTCCTAGAGCGTACGACGATAGGCACCGGACAGAGGGGGAACAACGACGAGTGCCAGGCATGCGGAGGAGGCTCATGGACAGTGATACGTGTTGCCAAAGCCTCTAGCGGGCGACGATACGTATCGCCGTCTTCGCTGAACACGCATTAGAGGAAGACCCCTGCAAGCGGCAACAAGCTTAGACGTCTGGGTCCTTCGCCGAGACGTCATAGCTGCATTTGTGGGCAGCGATAGGCAACGCCACCTACAGGCTTCACTGGAAGACAGAGACAGATGAATAGAAGCGGAGAGGATCTCGTGCATGGAGCTACCATCGCCATGCACAACCTGTGGGACTGAGGGAGAGGCATGGATGACACTGCCATTGTCGTGAACGACCTCCGCAAGGAACTCAGATGAAGAAGAGGGAGAAGAGAGAGGAGGAGAGAAAGAGAAGAAGAAAAGAAAAAGATGAGAGAGAAGGTTTACCGTAACCTTAGGGGTACCGGTCAAAAAGGATTCTCTCACCTCACTCTCTCTCTCAAACGTGACATCACAATGGTAAGAAAGATAAACTTGTAATAAATGAAAACTCTCTCTTATGTACGTATGCCTCTGCCTCCTCTTTTTTTCTACATATGATGATGATACGTATATATAGAGGTATGCCCCAAACATGGGTGGATGATCAAAAGTAACCCTAATTACTGAAAATTAAGATTAAATTCAATTAAAAGAAATTAGAAAATGAAGCACAAAATGACAAATTTGCCCCTTCCTTTCAAGTCATGGAATTCTAGAACAGTCCGTAAATTTCCCTAAGACTTGCATGATCTTGCAAGGCTGATCCGGGGTCCTTCTGATGCTTGGTTGATCGTAAGATTATTGTTTTCTTATAGGGCTTGGCATGGCGATCGATTTGATACCAACTTCAAGCTATGGATCGTATTTTTGGTGCACGATCATGTTACTCGAAATTTGAGTAGATCTTGAAATTTTGGATTGATAGTGTGTTTGTTCCTTGATGTTTTTCTGTGTTGTCTTCGTTGAATCACACTGAGCATGCCACTACGATCACGGGCACCAAACACAGCTCGTTTCTGTGGCTGAATGAAGATTTTGTGAGTTTGGAATTTTTGCCAAAATCAAGGATTCCAGCGACGAAATTTGCAGTTTCTTCATCAGCTTCATTTGCAGAATTCGACCATTAATCAGCTACGAGTTTAGGGTCAAAGATGGCCCGAGGGCTTATGCCCGGAATGGAATTAGTCTCGCGTCGATCAGGCTCGTGAATGGCATGATTTGTCTAGTCGATTCAGGCACGATGCTGCTGAATTTCCTTCACTTTTCTTCAGGGATCAACAACTTCTCTCTAGCTTTTCTTCGCGTTTGGGTATCGTCAGTGAGTGTGCCAAATATCAAATCGCTCGTCTAGACTAGACGAACGTGCTCACCTAGTTTGAACATAATATGACTTAGGACGAGTGAGATATGAGCATAAAAAATCACTGGTCATGACTATCCCTTCAATGGTGTAGTGTTGCAGGGTGACCGCACGGGAGTAGCGTGCGGCTTCTCCTGTTTCCCTCTTTCGCTTATAACTTCTTCCTGGAATGTTCATTTGAGCTGAAACTTGAACCTTGGGGGTTTTCAATCGTGCCTGATCTAATGGTGGTAGTCTCATAGTAATTTTAGATGTTGAACATGTAGCTCTAGTTAAAGGGGTCTGTTTCAGGGTGCTAGAGGCTGATTCTACCGAAACTATTTCTCAATCTGTAGTACCTTAGATATGTCAGAATGCGACAAAACTTGGCAGGAGATTCTTGAGTGACCTTATAAACATATTAGCCTGCTATGGGGCTGTTATGAGGCTATCCAAATTTTCACTACTTGCTAGGCCTTTATTGAGCAGGGGCCCCATGTTGATAAAAAAAACCTTCCAACAGCTCCTCAAAAGTAAGAAACTGTCAAATCAAATCAATACCTACCCACAAAAACCATAGTAAAGCCCTTTCAAGGTCGCCTCACCAAACCCCTTGCTGACAAGACTAGACGTTCGAGACATGTCAACAAAAAGCCCCAGATTCGACACGGCAGGAAAGGGCCAATAGAGGTAACCTGCTTGTCAAAGAAAACCTGGTGTGGTAGTAAACAATGCCCATCAAGGGCTCCTAGGCTGTCTATCCAAAGAAGAGCTTCTAACGTGGATAATAGGCATTCCATGAGATGTCCCCCACCAGTAGCAATACGTTCAACCAGGGTGTAGACTTTAAAATTATCCCTCAAAGAGTTTCTGACGTGGACCATGGGCATTCCATGAGATGTCCCCCACCAGTAGCTCAAGTGTCTTCTCCCCCCAAAAGTGTCCATGTCTAGGTCTAGAAGCCCTAAAGCAAGCCCTCTAGATGTTTGAGCATCTTGGTCACCCCTCCGAGAAGCAGCTTCTCCCGAGTATCCCTTCGGTGCTAGTGTGATCTGGTGACCAAGACAGAAACTAAATTCGAAGGACAATTTTGATTCTGAATGTTGTCTTTCTTGCTTCTCTCGAAGCATAACATTCAACGGGGCAAGTTGTTCGAAGGTATTTTTTAACACTTGTATCCCTGATATGAATAAGGAGCAATGAGTTTGTGACCTATGTCCGCAGGTACCAAAATGCCTATGGACTTTTGAATCAATGATCACACATTTCTCATGATCTTCAAGTCTCGTGATTGTGGCCCAAACGTCCGATCCATCGCTTGCGATGGGTATCAAAATGACCATCTTTTGGAGCTGATTAAGAAAAGAATAATCTTTTGGCCAGATGAAGACCGAAAGGACCCCGAACGGATCTCGAAAGATCCCAAAGGTTGATGGCCATGACAGGGATTTAATTGGAGTTTTAGGATTTGTGGGTGGCGGGTAAAATCGTCATTTTTCCTATAATTTCTTATTTTCTCTAATTCATTTAATTTCTATTTTTCCACAATTAGGTTAAGAATTAGGCATCCAACCATGTTTGGACTAAAGATCTATATAAGCATGTGATGCTTGCATGTAACAGACCCTTCAAGATCAATTAAAAAATTGGCTTTTGCTTGAGTTTTATGGTCATAGTTTAGAGAGAGAGAGAGGAGACAGAATATTTTAACGGGTACCCCTCAACCATCCAAGTAACTTTCTCTCTCTTTCTTATTTCTCTCTCTTCTTCTTTCCTTTCTCTCTCTTCTTCTTTCCTTTCTCTCTCTTCTGCTTCTTTCTTTTCCCTCTCTTCTTCTTTCCTTTCTCATTCTTCTTCTTTCTTTTCTCTCTTCTTCTTTCCTTTCTCTCTCTTTTGCTTCTTTTTTTTCTCTCTCTTCTTTCCGTTCTCTTTCTTCTTCTTTGCTTTCTCTCTTCTTCTTTCCTTTCTTTCTCTTCTTCTTTTGTTTCTCTCTCTGTTTGGCACGGAGGGGTACACCGTCGTGAATGATATTTCTTTATCTTCTCTCTCTCTGTCCAGCACGATGGGGTACACCATCGTGCATGACATTTCTCTCTCTACTCTCTCTGTCTGGTATAGCGGGGTACACTATCGTGCACGACATTTCTCTCTCTTCTCTCTTTCTATCTGACTCGTCTGTGTGCACCACTATGCACAACATTTCTCTCTCTTCTTTTTCTCTATCAAGCACGACTGGGTACACCGCCGTGCACAACATTTCTCTCTTCTCTCTCTCTGTCTGGCACAATAAGGTGCACTATTGTGCGCGATGTTTCTCTCCCTTCTCTCTCCCTATCTGGCATGGGGGTACACTGTCATACACTACATTTATCTCTCCTCTCTTCATTCTCTCTCTCTTCGCTCCTCTTTCTTCTCTGCTCCTCTTTCTCTCTTTTGCTTTCTTGATTGGATGGCAAGCTGAGCCTTTCACCTCCATGTCAGTCTCGGCACCATGCAGTCTAGCTGTCGTGTCAATCTTGCCTCCATGCCAGGCTTTCCATTGTGCAGTTTAGCCGTTGTGTGAGTCTAACCACTGAGCCCGTCTAGCTGCCGTGCCAAACTAGTCACTGTGCCAGTCTTGCCATCATGTCAGTCTTACAGTTATGCTAGTCTCGCATCCGTGCAGTTTAGCTATCTTGCCGACCTAACCGTCGTGCCTCTAGCTACCACACCATACTAGCCACCATGTCAGTCTCACTGCTGTAACAATCTTGTCATGGTGCCAGTCTTGTCACCATGCCAGTCTTGCCATCGTGCCAGTGTTTCGACCATGCAATTTAGCCATCGTGTCGATCTAACTTTCGTGCCTGTCAGTCTTATCGTCATGCCAGTCTTGCCGTCGTGCCTGTCTTGCCGCCGTGTCAATCTTATTGCCATGTCAGTCTTGCTGCCATACAGTTTAGCTGTCATGCTAGTCTAACAATCGTGTCCATCTAGTCATAGTGCTAGACTAACTGTCGTGCCAGTCTTACTATTGTGCCCATCTCGCCGCCGTGTCAGTCTAGCCGCTGTGCAAAACATTTCTTCTCTCTTTCTTTTCTCACTTCTCTTCTCTTCTTCTCTCCTTCTTTATATCTCTTCCCTCCTTTTTGGAAGGTTTAGTGACGGCAAAGCTAACCTTTACCAGCTTTCTTATTCCTTTTCTTCTTCCTCTCTCTAAAACAAATATTTCTCTTTCTTTAGCTCTGAAGAGCTAGGTGATATCCAAACTAGCCTTCGTTTCTATTTTTCTTTCTCTGGTCCCTTTCTCTGAAGAACCAGGTGAAAGCCAAACTGGCCTTCGTTTCCTCATTTCTTTATTCCCTCACTATTCTCCCCTTTTTCTGTTCTCTTTCATCGTTTACTTTCTTCATCTCACCTCCTTTCCCTCATTCTTCCACCAAGAAAATGATGTTGTAGGGCCCCTGTTAAGAAGAAACCGAAAGGCTGTCCAATTAACATGGACCCAATGGCATTATTCCCTCATTTTCCCCTCGAATGTACATGCTCGTGTGCATTCATTCAAAGACAAGGTGGGGTCTTCTAACCTGCTTGTCAGTATTCTAATGTGTGTGTGTCATTACAGGAAAGAAGGCACAGGTCAAGGGAGGCGATTCGAAACCAGCCACATGCCAGAGGGGCATTCCATGTGATCTAAGAGGGAACCCACGCGAGCAGCCCGAGTGTGTCACGGACCCACGTGAGGGGAGTCCTGCCTCACGTCCCAAATTCCTCTATCACCGGTTGGTATTCCTACCTGCGTCCTCCTTATGTGATTCTCGAGAGAGCGATCTCATGTCTCGGGTCCATCTCGAACCCGGAACCATGACACAGGTCATCCTGACCTGGAGAGTGAGATTGAGGCACCTAAAGATGGTCATCGAAACAACACCATCAAAAGAAGAGCCACTCCCACCCTCACCTCCCTCATTATTGGTCTCTTCTCCATCGACTCAGGTTAGGAATGGAGAATTAATGAAACGCATGGTAGCCAAAGCATTGAGGAAATATAGTATCCCAGTGACCGAAGATCTGAATCGCTACCAAAAACCTTACCCAGCTTATGTTGATCTGACTCCATTCCTGCCGGACTGCCAAAGACCCGACTTTCCCAAGTATGATGGCACAGGCTTATCGTAACAGTATATTGCCCACTTTATTGTTGCTTGTGGCAATACAGCAAACACTGAGCATCTATTGCTTTGACAAATTGTAGGAACCCTTACGGGAGCTGCATTCAAATGGTACTCTCGTTTACCACCAGGCTAAATTTCATCATGAGTGTAAATGGAAAAAGAGCTCCTCAGGTGCTTCTGCAACATAGAAAGGAAAGTGCAGGTTTTTAAACTTCTTGAGGTGAAACAAAAGCTGCATGAACCAGTGATTAAGTACATCGAAAGGTGACGCGATCTGACACCACTCCAATAGGTGAGCTTCAAGAGTTAGAGTACTGCATAAATAAGGCGCACCCAGAATTGGCTTATTATGTCATCTCATCATGGCCCTCCACATTCACTAAATTGGTCAACAAGTTAGTACAAGTTGAAGGCTTGCTTAAGCACCATGGACATATATATAAGACGTTCGCATTGGTCAAAGATGAAGATCTGTCATCAGCCGCCATGACAAATACCATGCACTCCTCAAGCCAAATACAACAGTGTCTGAGGGCATTTTTCATCAACTTACATCCCCTACAACAGTGTCTGAGGGCATTTTTCATCAACTTACATCCCCTACAACAGTGTCTGAGGGCATTTTTCATCAACTTACATCCCCGATGCAGAATAAAGAGAAGTCAGGATAATAAAGACCTAATCTAGAAGCAAAACTTCCAACAGTCTCATAATGACCTAAGAAGGATAAAAATGTTTTTAAATGTCTCTTCATAACACCTACCAAGTTTCGTCGCAATTCGACAAGTTTAAGGCAGTACAGACGCAGAAACAATTTAGGAAAAATTAGTCTCTTTCGTCCCGAAATAGACCTTATAACTACAAACCTATCACCGGATAGTCAAATGGCTGTGGGAGCACCGTCCTTTGATCCAAAACTTCTGAAAACCAATAGGGACCAAGTTTCAACTTGATCAAACATTCTTGGACCAAGTTACGGTCAAATTACTAGAAATGGGTGGGTCAAATGCTATTACCGTGCACCCTTAGTGAACCTATTTCCATTAATGGAAACTGTGTTCATGGGTGTCGGGCTCAACTTTGAAAGACTGTATCTCTCTCATCTCAAGATGGATCAAGCTCAAATTTTAGAGGCGTGTTCGTCTTGTCGACCCAAGCATTTTGATAAGTGGCACGACTCATGTCATGGCCCAAAGCAAGATTGCAATTTTTTCAGCAAGAGCACACCTTGATCGAGCAGCCACATCATGACGCTAGCATGTCGGATCGACCTAAAATCAGACCCATTGAGAGCACAAGGTTCGAGGCTTCATCCGAACCGAACCTCACACATGATGGACAGTTAGATATGATGTGCAATGAGTACGAACTTGCTGCACCACTGGAAACCAAATTCTGCCCAAGAGATCAGAAATAAAAAATGGTCCTTCGGCAGTAAATCAAGCCATGTTTGTCTCCAAACGTTCACGATGACTTGCTCGTCGATATTCAAAAAAGAAATCACTGAAAAAAAATGAGAAATGGTTGTAGTCTTTAAACGAAGATCGCAGGTTTCTCATGATTTCGCACTTTGTGATTGCAGCCCAAAGACTCGATCAGTGGCTCGAAAGTGGTTTCAAAACGACTGTCTTCCTGAGCTGCTCAAGAAAAGAATCGACTTTCGATCAAACGGAGATCAGAAAGACCCCGAATCAACTCGGGAAGATTACAAGAGTTCTTTGGCATAGCAGGGACTCAATTGAAATTTCATGGATTGTTGGTGCATGGGCAAAATCGTCATTTTATCCCATTTTTATAGATTTTCTTTAAATATTTTAATGCTTAATTTTTGACAATTAGGTCGACTTTTGATTGGACACCCACCTTTGGGCCCCACTTCAATATAAATAAGCTCTCACCACATGTCAAAGAATCCAAGTTTCATCAACAAAATTCTACTACTTGCTTGAAATTTTAGTCACATCATATAGAGAGAGGGAGGAGAGAGAAGACTTTTGGTGGCACCCCTGAGCGTAAGGTAAATTTTCTCTCTTCCTTCTCTCTTCTTTCTCTCGCTTTCTTCTCTCTCTTCTTTCTCTCTCTTCTTTCTCTCTTTCTCATATCTTCTTTTCTGTCTTCCTTCTCTCCTTCCTGTATCTTCCTTTTCTGTCTTCTCTCTCTCTTCTCTTTCTCTCTTCTATCTCTCTTATTTCCCTCTCTTCATTCTCTCCCTTCCTTATCTCTCATCTTTCTCTCTCTTCTTTCTCTCTCCTTCCTCTCACTTCTTTCTTTCTTCACTTTCTCACTCTTCTTTTTATATC
Organism: Amborella trichopoda; assembly: GCF_000471905.2. Next base: position 1,050,310 of record NW_006499819.1, on the reverse strand, counting down.
TTCTTTCTCTCTCTTTTCTTCCTCTCTCTTCTATTCCTCTCTATTCTTTCTCACTTCTTTTGCTCTCTTCTTTCTTCTTCCCTTTTTTATCTTTCTTCTTTTCTTTTCTTTCTCGCTCTTCTTTCTCTCTTTCCTTTCCCTCTCTTCTTTCTTCTGTCCATTCTCTCCTTCCTCTTCCCTTTACTCTCATGTTTTCATTCCTTTTTTTACTTCTCTTTTTCCTTTTCTCTCTTTCTTCCTTCCTTTTCTTTCTCTTCTCCTTATTATAATGAGATCATTATGAGAAAGAGAGCATGAAGAGAGAGAGAAAAAAAAATTATTTATGTAAGAGAAGGGGAACTTTCATATAGGAAGAGAGAGAAAAGCCTACGTGATGGGCTAACGATGAATCCATGAGGGGAGAAGGGTTTTTAAAAGTATGCGAGGACAATCCTCCATTTAACGCATGTCAAATTATGTGTCCCCTTCTTTCTCTAACTCCTCACTTATATGTTCTACCTCATGGCACAATCATTTTATAATGCCACATCATGACACATTATTATCTTATAATACCACCTCATGACACATTATTACCTCATAATGCCACCTTATGGCACATTATTACCTTATAATGCTACTCATGACATATTATTTGTTTATAATGCCCTCTCATGCTTATGAGTGTTACATGAGCGTTCAAATTTTGTTATTGGTTAGGTGCCTCGATCTCACCCTCCAGGTCGGGATGACCTGGTGGCGTGATTCCAGATTCGAGATCGACTCGGGACTTGAAACTTCTTTTTTAAGGGTATTTTTTAACACATGTATCCCCATTTTGAATAAAGAGAAAAGCAATATGCAACTTAGGTCTGTAGGTACAAAAATGCTTGTTGGCTTTGAAAGCTGTAAGATAATAAGCCTTGATCTAGAAGCTAAATTTCAAACAGTCTCCGAATGGCCCAAGAATGATCAAGAGAGTTGATAAATGTCTCGTAAGAATACTTGTCAATTTTCGTCGCAATCCGACCAGTTTAAGGAAATGCAGACACATTAACAATTTAGGGAAAATCAGCCTCTATCGCCCTGAAATGGACCTTATAATTACAGTGCTATTGCTGGAGAATCAAATGACTATGGGACCACCACCAATGGATTCAAAACATTTAAAAACACCTAGGAACCAAATTTTGGCTTGATCAGACTTTCTTAGACCAAGTTATAGCCAAATTACTTGAAATGGGTAGGTCACACGCTATTATTGTGCACCCTCAGTGAACCACTTTCCATTACTGGAAGAAGAGTTCATCAGGCGCTTCTATGACATAGAAAGGAAAGTGTTGGTTTTTAAACTTCTTGAGGTGAAACAAAAGCCACACGAGCCGGTGATTGAGTACATAGAAAGGTGGCACAATTTGGCCATCAATTTCGCCACTGCAATTAGTGAGCTTCAAGAGTTAGAGTACCAGACGCGATGCACTCAGAATTGGCCTGTTATGTCATCTCATCACGGCCCTCCACATTCACTACTAATGGTCAACACGAAAGTACAAGTTGAAGGCTTGCTCAAGCATCATGGAAATATATTTGAGACCTTCACATTGACCAAAGAAAGAAGATCTGTCATCAGCTACCACGACAAATACCATCCCTCAAATCAAGTACGACACTTTTTGAGGGCATTTTTCAACACCTTACATCCTCGATGTGGAAAAAAAAGAAGCCAAGATAAAAAAGTCGTAATCTAGAAGAGAAAATTCCAACAGACTCAAAATTACCCAAGAAGGATCAGAAATATTGATAATGGTCTCCTAATAACACCTGCCATGTTTTGTCGCCATCTGACGAGTTTAAAGTAGTGCAGATATAGAAACAGTTTTGGGAAAACAACCTCTTTCACCTTGAAATGGACCTTATAACTATAGACCTATGACCGGAGGGTCAAATGACCATGGGAGCACCACCATTAAATCCAGAATGTTCGAAAACCACTAAGGACCAAGTTTTGGTTAGATCAGACGTTCTTGGACCACGTTATGGCCAAATTACTCGAAATAGGTAGGTCACACGCTATTACCATGCACCCTCAGTGAATAAGTTTCCATTAATGGAAACTGTGTTCATGGGTCTCGAGCTCAACTTTCAAATATCGTATCTCTCTCATCCTAAACCGAATCTAGATCATTTTACGACTGTGTTCGTCTCGTCGACCCGAGCATTTTGATATGTGGCACGACTCGTGTCGTGACCCAAGCTGTGAGAAAAACATGAGAGAAGATCGTGAGTCAAACCAGGTTTTCCAGCTGGAGCACACCTCGATCAAGTGGCCACATCTTGAGTCTCGCATGTCGGATCGACCCAAAATCAAACCCATTATGAGCATAAGGTTGGCGGCAACATCAAAGATGAACCTCGCATGTGATGGACGTCAGATATGACGTACGACGAGTATGAAGTTGCTGCACTTTTCAACCACCGAAAACCAAATTCCTTCAAAGAGATCAAAAATGAAAAATGGTCCTTCGGGCATTAAAACAAGCCATGTTTGTCTCCAAATGCCCACGATGACTTTCTCGTCGATATTCAATGAAGAAATCATCAAAAAACACTAAGAAATGGGCGTAGTCTTTGAACAAAGATCGTAGGTTTCTCGTGATTTTCTCACTTCTTGATCGTGGTCCAAAGACTCGATCTGTGGCTCGACAATGGTAACAAAATGATTGTCTTCTGGAGCCGACCAAGAAAAGAATTGACTTTCGACTAAACAAAGATCGAAAAGACCTCGAATCAACCCGAGAAGATCGTAACAATTCTTAGGTACAACAGGGACTCAATTGGAATTTCATGGATTGTCAAGGGAAAAATCATCATTTTACCCTCTTAGTTTTTGTTTAATTAGTTTAACGCCTAATTTTTGATAATTAGGTCAACTTTTGATTGTACACCCACGTTTGAGGCCCACTTCTATATAAAAAAGCACGCATCACAGGTAAAAGAATCCAAGTTTCATCAATAAAATTCTATTGCTTGCTTGAGATTTTAGTCACATCTTAGAGAGCGAGAGAGGAGAGAGAAGACTTTTGGTGGTACTCCCGAGCATAAGGTAAATTTTATCTCTTCTTTCTCTCTCATTCTTCTTTGTTCGTTCTCTCTCTCCTTCATGTCTCTTTTTTATCTTCTCGCTCTTCTCTTTCTCTCTCTTCTTTCTCTCTCTTCTTTCTCCTTTATTTCTCTCTTCTTTGTCTCTCTTCCATCTCTCTTCTTTCTCTCTCTTCCTTCTCTCCTTTCTCTATCTTCTTTCTCTCTCTTCTCTTTCTCTCTCTTCTGTCTCTATCTTTTTTCTCTCTCTTCTTTCTCTCTCTTCTCTTTTTTCTCTTCTCTTTCTCTCTCTTCTCTTTCTCTCTCTTCTCTTTCTCTCTCTTCTTTCTCTCTCTTCTCTTTCTCTCTCTTCTCTTTCTCTCTCTTCTTTCTCTCTCTTCTTTCTCTCTCTTCTTGCTTCTTCCCTTTTTTCTTTCTTCTTTCCTTTTCTTTCCCTCTCTTCTTTCCATCTTTCCTTTCCCTCTCTTCTTTGTTCTTTCATTTCTTCCCTTTTCTCTCATGTTTCCTTTCTTTTTCTTTCTTCTCTTTTTCCTTTCCTTTCTTTCTTGTTTCCTTTCCTTTCTCTTCTCCTTATTATAAAGAGATCATTATGAGAAAGTGAGCATGAAGAGTGAGAGACAAAAAAAAAATGGTTATGCGAGAAATAGAAGGGGAACTTACATGTAGGAAGGGAGAGAGAAGCCAACATGATGAGCTAATGATGAATCCATGAGGGGAGAAGGTTTTTTAAGCAAACGAGGACAATCCTCCATTTGACACATGTCAAATTATGTGTGCCCTTCTTTTTCTAACTCCTCACTTATATGTGCTACCTCGTGGCACAATCATTTTATAATGACACCTCATGACACATTATTACCTTATAATGCCACCTCTTAACACATTATTACCTTATAATGCCACCTCATGACACATTATTACTTTATAATGCCACCTTATGGCACATTATTACCTTATAATGCTACCTTATTACACATTATTTAGTGTCATATCTTGGTTATGAGTGTTACATGACTATTCTAATCTAGTTATTAGTTGGTGCCTCGATCTCACCCTCCGGGTTGGTATGACCCGGTGGTGTGGTTCCAGGTTCGAGATGGACCCAGGATCTGAGACCGCATGTTTAAGGGTATTTTTTCACACTTGTATCCCCATTGTGAATAAAGAGAAAACCAATATACAACCTAGGTCCACAGGTACCAAAATGTGGGGGGACTATGAAAGCCGTAAGATAATAAGCCCTGATCTAGATGCAAAATTTTCAACAGCCTCAGAATGGCCTAAGAAGGATAAAAAATGCAGATAAATGTCCCTTAAGAACACTTGGCAATTTTCATCGCAATCCGACAAGTTTAAGCCAAGGTAGACGAAGAAATAGTTTTGGGAAAATCGTCCTCTTTCACCCTAAAATAGACCTTTTAATTACAACTCTATTGCTGGAGCAGCCAATGATCGTGGGACCACCACCATTAGATCCAGAACTTTTGAAAACTCCTAAGAACCAAGTTTTTGCTTGATCAAACGTTCCTTGATCCAGTTGTAGCAAAATTATCTGAAATGGGTAGGTCACACGCTATTACCATGCACCCTCACTGAACCAGTTTTCATTAATGGAAGAAGAGCTCCTAAGGTGCTTTTACAACATAGAAAGGAAAGTGCAGGTTCTTAAACTTCTTGAGGTGAAACAAAAGCCACATGCATCGGTGATTGAGTACATCGAAAGGTGGCACGATCTGGTCATCAATTTGGCCACTCCAATAAGTGAGCTTCAATAAGAGTACTGCATAGACGAATGCACCCAGAATTGGCATGTTATGTCATCTCAGCATGGCCCTCCACATTCACTAAAATGGTCAACACTGTAGTACAAGTCGAAGGCTTGCTCAAGCACCATGGAAATATATCTAAGACCTTTGCATTGGCCAAAGATGAAGATTTGTCATCAGCAGCCACGACAAATAGCATGCACTCCTCAAGGAAAATACAACACTATTTGAGGGAATTTTTCATCACCTTACATCCCCGATGCGGAATAAAGAGAAGCCATGACAATAAAGCCCTAATCCAGAAGCAAAAATTCCAACAATCTCATAATGATCCAAGAAGGGTAAAAAATGTTGATAAAGGTCTCTTATTCACACTTGCCAAGTTTCGTCACAATCCGACGAGTTTAAGGCAGTGCTGACGCAGAAATAGTTTTGGAAAAGTCAACCTCTATTGCCTCGAAATGGACCTTATCACTACAGACATATCAGCAGAGCGTCAAACGACTGTGGGAGCATCATCATTGGTTCCAAAGCATCTGAAAACCACTAAGGATTAAGTTTCGACTTGATCTAACGTTCTTCAACCAAGTTATGGCCAAATTACCTGAAATAGGTAGGTCACACGCTATGATCGTGCACTCTTAGTGAACCATTTTCCATTTAATGGAAATTGTGTTCATGGGTTTTGAGCTCACCTTTGAGAGACTGTATATCTCTCATCCTAAGACCGATCATGCTCAAATTTTACAGACATGTTCGTCTCATCATCCCGAGAATTTTAATATGTGTCACAACCCGTGTCGTGGCCCATGTCGGGAGAAAAACATGAGACAAGATCGTGATTCAAAGTAAGGTTGCAGCTTTTTCAATAGGAGCACACCTCGATCCAGCAACCACATCATGACGCTCGCATGTCGGATCGACCCAAAATAAGACCCATTAAGAGCATAAGGTCCGAGGCTTCATCAGAGTTGAACCTCACACATGATGGACGGTCTGATATGACGTACTGTGAGTACGAAGTTGCTGCACTTTCCAGCCACTGGAACCCAAATTCTGCGCAAGAGATAAAAAATAAAAAATGGTCCTTCGGGCATTAAATCAAGCCACGTTTCTCTCCAAATGCTCATAATGACTTGCTCGTCGATATTCAATTAAGAAATCACTGAAAAACACCTAAAAATGGGTGTAGTCTTTAAACAAATAACTCAGGTTTTTCGTGATTTTTGCACTGCAGGATCGTGGTATCAAAGTGGTATCAAAACGACCATCTTCCCGAGCCGATCAAGAAAATAAGTGACTTTCGGCCAAACGGAGACTGGAAAGACCCCGAACTAACCCGGGAAGATCGCAAGAGTTCTTAGGCACAGTAGGGACTCAATTGAAATTTTTTGGATTGTTGGTGCACGGGCAAAATTATCATTTTGCCCCATTTTCTTAGATTTTATTTAAATATTTTAATGTCTAATTTTTGACAATTAGGACAATTTTTTATTGTACACCCACATTTGGGCCCCACTTCGATATAAACAAACACACACCACATGTAAAAGAATCTAAGTTTCGTCAATAAAATTCTACTGCTTGCTTGAGATTTTGGTCACACCTTAGAGAGAGTGAGAGGAGAGAGAAGACTTTTGGTGATACCCCCAGGCGTAAGGTAAATTTTCTCTCTTCCTTCACTTTCTTCTTTCTCTCTTCCTTCTCTCTTCTTTCGCTCTTCATTCTCTCTCTCATTCTTGACTCCTTTTTCTGTCTTCTTTTTCTCTCTTCTCTTTCTCTCTTCTTTCTCTCTCTTCTTTCTCTCTTTCCTTTACCTCTCTTCGTTCTTTTTTCCTTTTCTCTCGTTCTTTTTCCCTTTTCTCTCGTTCTTTTTCCCTTTTCTCTCATGTTTCATTTCCTTTTCTTTCTTTTCTTTATCCTTTTCTCTCTTTCTTCTTTCCTTTCCTTTCTCTTCTCCTTATGTTAATAAGATCAATATGAGAAAAAGAGCATGAAGAGGGAGAGAGAGCAAAAAAAATATATTATGCAAGAGAGAGAAGGGGACTTACATATAGGAAGAATGGGAAAAGCCCACATGATGTGCTAATGATGAATCCATGAGGGAAGAATGGTTTTTCAAAGTAAGCGAGGATAATCCTCCATTTGACACATGTCAAATTCTGTGTCCTCTTCTTTTTCTAACTCCTCACTTACATGTGCTACCTCATGGCTCAATCATTTTATAATGCCACATCATGACACATTATTACCTTATAATATCACCTCATGATACATTGTTACCTTATAATGCCACCTTATGACACATTATTACCTTATAACGCTACCTTATGACACACTTTTTCCTTATAATGTCATCTTATGCTTATGAGTGTTACATGAGTGTTTAAATTTAGTTATTAGTTAAGTGCCTCGATCTCACCCTCCGAGTCGGGATGACCTGGTGACGTAGTTCCAGGTTCGAGATGGACCCGGGACCTGAGACCGCTTATTTAAGGGTATTTTTTAACACTTGCATCCCCGTTGTGAATAAAGAGAAAAGCAATATGCAATCTAAGTCTGCAGGTTCCAAAATGCCTGTGGAGTACGGAAGCCGTAAGATAATAAAACCTGACCTAGAAGCGAAATTTCCAACAGTCGCAAAATGGCCCAAGAAGGATCAAGAATGTTGATAAAGGTCTCCTAAGAATACTTGACAATTTTCATTGCAATCCAATGAGTTAAAAGCAATGCAAACACAGAAACAGTTTTGGAAAAATCAGGCTTTATCTTCTTGAAATGGACCGTATAATTTTAGCCCTATTGTCGGAGCATCAAATGACCGTAGGACCACCACCAATGGATCTGAAACATCGAAAAAACACCTAGGAACCAAGTTTCAGCTTGATCAGACATTCCTAGACCAAGTTATGGCCAAATTAACGTAACTGGTTTGGTCACACGCCATTACCGTGCACCATCAGCGAACTAGTTTCCTTTATTGGGAACTACGTTCGTGGGTGTCGGGATTAACTTTGAAAGGCTGTATCTCTCTCACCCAAGCTGTATCAAGCTCAAAATTTTACGATCGTGTCTCATTGACCTGAGCATTTTGATATGTGGCACAACCCAGGACGTGGCTCGAGCCATGAGTGAAGATCGTGAGTCAAGGCAAGGTTGCAGGTTTTCCAATAGAAGCGCACCTCGATCAAGCGGCCACATCTTGACGATCGCACGTCAGATAGATCTGAAATCACACCCAAAGGTTCGAGGTTCATCAGAGCCAGACCTCGCACGTGATGGGCGACGAGATTCGACACATGACGAGTACGAAGTTATTGCACATTCTAGCCACCGAAAACCAAATTCTGACAAGAAGATCAAAAATGGAAACTGGTCGTTCGGTCACCAAATCAAGCCACGTTTGTCGCCAAATGCTCACGACGACTTTCTCGTCGATATTCAACGAAGAAATCACCGAAAAATATCGAGAAATGGTCATAGTCTTTAAACAAAGATCTAATGTTTCTCGTGATTTTTGCACTTTGTGATCACAACCCCAAAGACTCGATCTGTGGCTTTAAAGTGGTATCAAAACGATTGTCTTCTGGAGCCGATCAAGAAAATAATCGACTTTTGGCCAAACAGAGACCGAAAAGACTCGGAACCAACCATGGAAGATCGCAAGAGTTCTTGGGCACAACAAACACTCAATTGAAATTTCATGATTTGTCGGTGCAGGGGCAAAATCATCACTTTCCCCATTTTCTTAGATTTTCTTTAAATATTTTAATGCATAATTTTTGACAATTAGGTCAACTTTTGATTGTACACCAACATTTGGGCCCCACTTCTATGTAAATAAGCATGCACAACATGTAAAAGAATCCAAGTTTCATTAATAAAATTCTAGTCCTTGCTTGGGATTTTTGTCACGTCCAAGAGAGAGAGGAGAGAGAAGACTTTTGATGGTACCCCTAGGTGTAAGGTAAATTTTCTCGCTTCCTTCTCTCTCATCTTTCTCTCTCTTCCTTCTTTCTCTCTCTCCTTCCTACCTCTTCTTTTCTATCTTTTCTCTTTTCTCTTTCTCTCTCTTCTTGTTCTCTTTTCCTTCTCTCTCTTCTTTCTCTCTCCTTCCTCTCTCTTCTTTATCTATCTTCTTTCTCTCTCTTCTTTTTCTCTATCTTCTTTCTCTGTCTTCTTTCTATCTTCTCTTTCTCTCTCTTCTTTATTCTTTGTTTTTTCTTTCTTTTTTAGTTTTCTTTCTCTCTCTTCTTTCTCTCTTTCCTTTCCCTCTCTTCTTTCTTCTTTCCTTTTCTCTCCTTCCTCTTTTCTTTTCTCCCCTGTTTCCTTTTCTTTTCTTTATTCTCCTTTTCCTTTTCTCTCTTTCTTCTTTCCTTTCCTTTCTCTTCTCCTTATTATAATGAGATCATCAAGAATCCATGAGGGGAGAAGGGTTTTTAAAAGCAAGCTAGGACAATCCTCCATTTGACATATGTCAAAATATGTGGCCCCTTCTTTTTCTAACTCCTCACTTATATGTGCTACCTCATGGCGCAATCATTTTATAATGCCGTATCATGATATATTATTATCTTATAATGCCACCTCATGACACATTATTACCTTATAATGTCACTTTATGACACGTTATTACTATATAATGCTACCTCATGACACATTATTTCCTTATAATATCATCTCATGCTTATGAGTATTACATGAGTGCTCAAATCTTGTTATTGGTTAGGTGTCTCGATCTCACCCTTCGGGTTTGGATGACCAGGTGGCATGGCTCCAAAGTTGAGATGGACTTGGGACCTGAGACCGCTTGTTTAAGGGTATTTTTTAACACTTGTATCCCCATTGTGAATAAAAAGAAAAGCAATATGCAACCTAGGTTCGCAGGTACCAAAATGCCTGTGGACTATTGAAGCCATCAGAAAATAAGCTATGATTTAGAAGCAAAATTTCCATCAGTCTTAGAATACAAGAAGGATCAAGCATGTTGATAAAGACCCTAAACTGCATAGCCATGGTCCAAATTATATGATCTTATACTATAGTGGAGGTCTAGTTGCACGACTTTAAGCTGCATGGTCCTAGTTGTATGACCTAATACTGCATAACCACGGTCCACGCCATATGACCCTAAATCATAGTGTGCGTCCTGACCGCATGACATTAAACTGCATTGCCCAGTTCTAGGAGGCACGACCTTAAAACATTCCCTCGTTAACCGCACAACCCTTTCACGTGCATTTTCATGCATGCTTTCCCTAACCGACACTTTTGTGTGCGTGTACCCTCTTCTTCTCCCAGCGAGCCTACTTAGGCGCACAAGCCCTTTACGTGCATCTCCACGCACGTCTTCTCGAGCCGGCTCATTCGTGTGCGCGGGCCACCTTCACCAAACGGCAAGCCATCTTGGCACCCATGTTTTCCCTAGTGGGTCACCACCTTTCACCTACCATCTAATCAACTCTCCATAGGCAACTTCATGCCATCCTCTCAATTGAGTTAAAGTCATCACCAGACTCACTTTGTGGCCTCTACAGACTGCTTACTGTTATGGTCCAACTGTATCACCCTAAACTATAGTGCGTGTCCTAGCCGCATGACATTAAAAGGCTTCGCACAGGTCTCGAAGGCAGAACCCTAAAACACGTCTTCTAAAAAAATAACGGGCATGATGTACACTTGGACTAGGGAACGCCATGAGTAAAAATGATGGACGCGCAAGGTCACGAAACCATGAGTAAAAGAGTTCTGTGGAAAAAGGAACCTAGACACGGTGAAAACCCCAAGAGGGCACCGTGAAAAAAGATGGATGAAAAGGGTGGACATGACCACAAAGTCATGGGTAAAAGAGTCAAGAAAAAATAGAAGTTGGTGAGAACCATCCTCATGGTGCCACTTCTCATGTTCAAGTGAAAGAGCGCTTGAACCGACAAAGCAAGTTGACGCACTTCCACAACCTCAGTCGACTCCTCAGTTTCATGGCTCATCAGGGAGTGAAAGCACATAAGATCTACCCAGTTTCATGACTTATCAGAGAGTGTCACAACCCCACTCCCTGACCCCTGCCAGAGGATGACAGAGCACGGGATCGCAACTAGAGGTCGTGAATGTCACTCAGGTGGGAGTGGCTCAATGCATAAAAAACAAAATTGTGACCAAACCACAAAGTAAAACTAAAATAAATCCATTCATCAAATAATTATCAATCCAAAAATATGCCAATTCATTTCTTCCCAAATCAAAGGTCTTTACAAGTTCGTCAAGGCACTACTAGCCCAAAATGCACAAAATGAGGAATACATCATATCACTGAAATGACCAAAACATACTACGAGAGTATTGGAATGCAAATTCTCAAACTTCTTAACCTCGGGCTTCAGGACCTCAATCTTCCACCCACCTTGAGCACAGCTGCCACACCCTTCACTCTACATTTATGAAATTGAGATGGAATGAGCTAAACTTCTAGTAAGCAGATCACTACCCTTGCATTTCTGACTATCAGTATATACACGGTAACATGCTTATAGTTCATCAGAAATCGCATTTTGTCTTACAAAGTAGAGTCACATATCAGATTGCACATGAAGGCCATATAAAAGAATCACAATTAGTTAACGGAGCATTACTTGCATATCACAGTTTCAAGCAGATAATCTTACCAAATACATAGTTCAGATAGTCCTTACAAAATACAGAATCCAGACAAGCAAAACAAAATAATTATTTTCGAAGTAGAAGCCACAGTGACATACCCTCTCATTTTGAAATATACCTTAATTTTTGTAAAGAATTTCAATAGTGAGGAAAAACAAACATTTTATTAGGCTCGTTTGTCTTTCCAATGGTGGTAGTTTGAGGTCAATCGGACCTCATTTGTCCGTTCAAAAGCCTCATTCAACAACACACATATTCCTGGAATTTCATGGTTTCATTTAACATGTGTCAAGAACGCATTTCATAACCATCATTTCATAATGAAGAACATGATAACATCCATTCTCTCACAATGTGAACACACATAACATGAATTTCTTACATAATCTAAGAGTCATACATTTATTTTCCACATCTACCATTTTGATAGAACAAAATTCCCAAATTTCTAGTGAAAAATGCGTAAGGATTTTTCTACATCACATAAACTTATATTGCTCGTTCACGTGCCTAAGTTTCCATGCATTCCCATGACTCCAATAGAAGGCTAATGGATCCACTTACTTAATTAACAATGAGACCTTCTCCAACCTTTGCTCACAGCTCTCACCTTCCCAATAATGGCTGCTCACAAAGTCACTTCTTCCACTTTGTGTCTTAGTGAGAGAGAGAGAGGGATAAGAATGAGGGGCGTGGGTGAGAGAAGAGGCATAAGTACTCTCATGTTTGAGGTGGTTCGCCAAGTGTCACTAAGGAAGCTCACAAATCTAGACCAGTGGCACTCACATCAGCATGCATCAAACAAGTGTCACCTCCAACTCATGCATGTTAGAGAAACAGTCAGCGCTGGCCCTCTACTTCCGCCGATGCTGGGCAACCGATGTGGGCAATTCTCCTCTTTATAGACAGTGCTACACACAATCCAACCGTTGTTGAGCAACTGACGCTGGGCAACCGGCGCTGGGCTTCTCCTCTTCACAACCAGCGCTACATACAATCCAACCGGTGCTAGCCTCCTCATTTCCCTTTCCTACTATGCCTTCTAACAAGGCAAGAAATGTTTGGGTCATCACAGGGAGTGAGAGCCCATAATATCTCCCCGGTTTCATGGCTAATCAGGGAGTGTGAGCCTCATAAGATCTCCCCGATTTCATGGCTCATTAGGGAATGAGAGCACATAAGATCTCCCAGATTTCATGGCTCATCAAGGAGTGAGAGCCTCATAAGAGCTTCCTGGTTTCATGGCACATCACAGAGTGAGAGCCTGATAAGTTCTCCCCAATTTCATGGCTCATCAGGGAGTGAGAGCCATATAATATTGCCCTAGTTTCATGGCTCATCAGGGAGTGAGAGCCGCATAAGTTCTCCCCAATTTCATAGCTCATCAGGGAATGAGAGCCGCATAAGATCTCCCCAGATCAACAACAACAAGAGTCCTTAATGGTGGGGATGATGACCAAAAGGTCCCTTTGAAAATGTTAAGAGCCATCGTGAAGGCAAGGAATTGACCAAGACAAGTTATAACCTGCCACAGGTTTTGGGGTAGTCTTTGCCAAACACCCTAGCCTACATGGGACCAGACTTTCGGGTTGGGTCAGAAGCCCCCGACGAAACCCCACTAGACGGGACCTACAGGAGATAACTTGAGCATAAAAAAAAAACCCAGTGTAGCAACAAACAACGTCGATCAAAGGTTTGTAGAATTTGTCCTTCAATAAGGCCTGGTTCTGTACGAGGAGGTCATGACAAAGGCCTCATGCTCCAGAACCATAAATAGTCTCTCGAGGGTGTGGACTTTGAGAAAGATCCCTCAAACTTCTTGAATGATTGCACTTCTTGATTCTCTCGAAGCACAACATTCGGTGGAACATGCTGTTGGAAGATATTTTTCATCAACATGGGGCCCCGCTCAATACAAGCCTAGCAAGTAGTGGATATTTCGATAGGCTCATAACGGCCCCAGAACTGGCCAAGACCTTCATGAGGTCTCTCAAGAGTCTCCTACCTCATTTTATCGCATTCCAACATTTTTAAGGCAGTGCAGACTGAGAAACAGTTCCGTCTGAATCGGCCGTTAACACCCTGAAATGGACCCCTATAACTAGAGCTACATTTTTCAACATTTCAAATTATTGTGGGACCTCCACCATTGGATCCAGCACGGTTGCAAACACCCATTGGTCAAGTTTCAGCTCAAACGGACAATCTAGGAAGACATTATAGGTGAAAGAGTAAAACAGGAGAAGCCACACACTAGAGCATTGAAGGGATAGTCACGACCAGTGAATTTCAATGCTCATATCTCACTCGTCCTAAGTCGGATCATGTTCAAATTTGGCGAGCACATTCGTCTAGTCAAGATAAGCGATTCAATATGTGGCACGCCCCGTGATGATACCCGAGAGTGAAGAAAAGCTAGAGATAAGTTTATGATCCGTTAAGAAAGTACAGGAAATTTAGTAGCATCGTGCCTCGCTCGAGGGGCCAAATCACGCCGCTTGTAAGACCGATCAATGCAAGACCAATTCCATTGCGGGTGTAAGGTCGCGGGTAATCTTTAACCCGAAGCCCGTAAATGATTAATGGTTGGATTCTGCACACGAAGCCGACGAACAGACTATAAATTCTATCGCTAGAATCCTTGATTCTAACGAAAATTCCAAACTTGTAAAATCTTCATTCTGCCATGAAATTGAGCTGCGTTTGGTGCCTCGTGATAGTAGTGGCATGGTCAGTGTGATTCAATGAAGAAAACACAAGAAAACCTCAAGGAACGAACACACTATCGATCTAAAGTTTCAAGAGCTACTCAAATTTCAAGTCACATGATCGTGCACCAAAAACACGATCCATGACTCGAAGTTGGTATCAAATCAGTCGCCTTGCTGAGTCCTATAAGAAAGCAATCATCTTACGATTAACCAGGCATCAGAACGACCTCGGATCAGCCGTGCAAGATCACGCAAGTTCTAAGGCAACACAGGGACTGTTCTGAAATTCCACAACTTGCTAGGAAGGGACAAATCTATCATTTTTCACCCTATTTTCTAATTTCTTTTAATTGAATTTAATCTTAATTTCAAGCAATTAGGGTTACTTTTGATCATCCACCCATGTTTGAGGCACACTTCTATATATATGTACCATCATTGTACGTAAAAAGAGACGGAGGCATACACACACAAGAGCGAGTTTTCACTTAATACAAGTTTCTCGTTCTTATCATTGTTGTGTCACGCTTGAGAGAGGGAGTGAGGTGAGAGAAATTTTTGATCGGTACCCTTATATTTGAGGTAAAATTTCTCTATCGTCTTTTTGTTTCTTCTTCTCTCTCTTCTCCCCTCTCTTCTCCTTCTTCTTCGTCTGAGTTCCACGCAGGGGTCATGCACGGCAGTGGCAGTGTCGTGCATGCCTTGCCCTTGGTCTCACAGGGCACGCATGGCGATTGCAGCGCCTTACGTGAGTCTCCTTCCCTTTCTACTCATCTGTTTCTTCCTTCAAGTGACGTCTATAGACGATGCTGCACATTGCAGCCCATAGACATAGCTTTGACGTCTCGGTGAAGAACCCAGACGACAAGGTTTGTTGCTGCTTACAGAGGTCTCCCTATCTAGCGTCTAGTGTATAGGATGATTCCTATCGCCACCTGCTAGGGGCTTTGGCAACACCTATCACCGTCCGTGAGCCTCCTCTGCGTGCCCGGTGATCGTCACCCTTTTCTTTGTGTCCCGCGCCTATCGTCGTGTGACCTAGGAGAAACTATCACCGTGTGCCTCGTCAGGAGCTAACGCCGTCCACAAGGGATGTGTCGTCTCCTTGCATTGCCCATCGCGATGCCTATTAACGTTCAGATTTTCCCTTCTCTTTGTCATCTCATTCGTTTCTCTTCACTTCTTTATCCCCTCACTTGACTGAGGGTAGACCTAGCATATCACCGACACGTCGACCTTGGTTTCGAGTTGTATTGTCCTCGTGTTAGTCCTGAGAATCAAGCCCGTCTTGCTACCACTCCGAGTCGGTAATTTCTAATCGTCATGCTAGTCTCACCCCTACGTCAAAGTCTCTTCTCTTTTTCATCTTTCACCGAACCTTGCACTTCATCACCTTCTCATGTGAATGTGCATTTCCCTAAGACAAAGGTGGGTCCCTTCGACCCACTTGTCTTACAAATTAACCATAGAAGTGCATGCAGAAACACTAGAGGATTACAGGTCAAGGGAGAGGATTCCGATTCAGCTCAAGCAGTTGGAGGGATTTCTTCATGATCTAAGAGGGTGCCCATGCGAGCCAGCCCGAGTAAGTCTCGAACTTTCCTAAAATTCCTCTCTCAATGGTTAGTATATCTACCCTTACCCTCGAGCAAGGTTTTAGAGAACGATCTCAAATCCCGGGTTCACAAGAAACTTGAGACATGTGCCGCCAGATCACCTAGATACAGAGGGTGAGATTGAGGCACATGGGGAGGTCTCTCCATCAATGGCTATATTGTCCCACCGATTGGTCGGAGTTTTGAGCCACGGTGACGAGTTGTTACGTGCCTCAATCTCGCCCTTCCGATCTAGGTGATCTGGGGGCACATGTCTTGGGTTTTTGGTGAAAACGAGATTTGAGATCCCTCTCTTAGAACCTTGCTCGAGGGAAAGCGCAGGTACATCAACCAATGAGAGATGAATTTTTGGTGAGTTCAAAACTTACTCAGGCTCGCTCACGTGGGCGCTCTCTTAGATCACGACAAAAGCCGCCTAGTTGCATGAGCTGGTTCGAAATCGCCTCCCTTGACCTATAATCCTCTTGTTTTTTCTGCATAATACTTTTATGGTTAATTTGTAAGATAAGAGGGTCGAAGGGACCCACCCTTGTCTTAGGACAATGCACGTTCATATGATAAGGCGATGAAGTGCAAGGTACGGTGAAAGATAGAAAGGAGAAGAGACCTTGACGTGGGGGTGAGAAGAGACCATGACAACCAGAAAGTATCTACTCGGAGTGGTAGCAAGATAGGCATGGTTCTCAGGACTAGCACGATGGTATTACTACTCGAAACCGAGGTCAGTGCGTCAGTGACAGGCTAGGTCTACCCTCAGCCTAGTGAGAGAAGAAAGAGGTGAAGAGGAAAGAACAAGACGACAAAGAGAAGGGGAAGTCCAGACGTCCATAGGCATCGCAGTGGGCAATGCAAGGGGACGACACATCCCTTGTAGACAACACCAGCTCCTTACGAGGAACACGATGATAACTTCTCCTAAGTTGCATGACGATAGGTACGAGAATCAGGGAGAGCAGCGATGAGCACCGGTTGTGTGGAGGAAGCTCGCGGACGGCGATGGGTGTCACTAGAGCCACTAGTGGGCGACAATAGGTGTCCCCTGAGCCTTTAGCGGGCGGCGATACGTATCACTGTCTCTACTAAACGCACATTAGAGGAAGACCCCTGCGGACGGCAAGAAGCATCGTCGTCTTGGTTCTTTTCCAGTACATTACAACTACATATGTGGGTGGCGATAGTCAGCACCGTCTACAAACTTCACTGGAATAAAGAGACAGACTAAAAGAAGGGGAGGGGGACTCGTGCATGGCACTGCCATCGCCATGCACAACCTGTGGAACAAAGGGAGATGCATGCACGGCACTGCCACTGCCGTGCACCACCGCTGCAAGGAACTTAGATGAAGAAGAGGGAGAAGAGAGGGGAGAAGAGAGAGAAGAATGAAAGAAAATAAGAGAGAGAAGGTTTACCTCAACCCTAGGGGTACCGTTCAAAAATTTTCTCTCACCTCACTCCTCTCTCAAACGTGACACTACAATGGTAAGAAAGAAAAACTTGTATTAAGTGAAAACTCTCTCTTGTGTGTGAATGCCCCTGCCTCTTCCCTTTTTCTAGTCTCAATGATGGTACATATATATAGAAGTATGCCCCAAACATGAGTGGATGATCAAAAGTAACCCTAATTTCTTGAAATTAAGCTTAAATTGAATTAAAAGAAATTAGAAAATAGGGCGCAAAATGACAGATTTTTCGCTTCCTAATAAGTCATGAAATTCTAGAACAGTCCCTGTTGCCCAAGGACTTGTGTGATCTTGCATGGATGATTCAGGGTCGTTTTGATGCTGGTTGATCATAAGATGATTGTTTTCTTATAGGGCTCAGCCTAGCTATCGATTTGATACCAACTTCGAGCCATGGATCATGTTTTTGGTGCATGATCAAGTGACTTGAAATTTGAGTAGATCTTGAAACTTTAGATCGATAGCGTGTTCATTTTGATGTTTTTCTGTGTTTCTTTAGTTGAATCACACAGAGCATGCCACTACGATTACGGGCCACCAAATGCAGCTCCATTTCGTGGCCGAACGAAGATTTTGCGAGTTTAGAATTTTTGCCAGAATCAAGGATTCCAGTGATAGAATTTGTAGCATGTTCATTGACTTTGTGTGTAGAATTAGACCATTAATCATGTATGGGGTTTGGGTCAGAGATGGCCCAAGACCTTATGCCCGCAATGAAGTTGGTCTCGCGTCGATTGGGCTAGCGAGCGACGTGATTTGGCCACTTGTGATGCTGCTGAATTTCCTGCACTTTTCATCACGAATCAACAACTTTTCTCTAGCTTTTCTTCGTGCTCGGGTATCGTCATAGGGCGTGCCACATATTGAATCTCTCGTCTTGACTAGACGAACATGCTCACCAAATTTGAGAATGATCCGACTTAAGACAAGTGAAATATGAGCATCCAAAGTCACTAATCGTGACTGTCCCTTCAATGGTGTAGTGTTGCAGGGTGGCCACACGGGAATAGCATGCTGCTTCTCCTGTTTCACTCTTTCCCCTATAACTTCTTCTTGGAATGACTGTGTAAGCTGAAAATCGACCTTTTGGGTTTTCAACTGTGTAGGATCCAATGGCGGCGGTCCCACAATAATTTGAGACACTGAAAAATGTAGATCTAGTTATAGGGGTCTGTTTCAGGGTGCTAGAAGCCAATTCTATAGGAACTGTTTCTCAGTCTGCACTACCCTAGACATGTTGGAATGCGATGAAACTTGACAGGAGATTCTTGAGAGACCTCATGAAGATCTCAGCCAGTTCTGAGGCTGTTCTGAGACTGTCTAAATTTCCACTACTTGTGAGGCCTTTATTGAGCGGGGGCCCCATGTTGCTTAAAAATACATTCCAACAGCATGCCCCACAGAATGTTGTGCTTCGAGAGAATCAAAAAGTGCAATGATTTGGGAATTTTATGGTATCTTTGTAGAGTCACACCCTTAGGAGACTATCTGTGGTTTTGGAGCATGAGGCCTTTGTCAGGACCTCCTCGTACAGAACCAGGCCTTTTTTGAAGGCCAAATGCTACAAACTTTCGCTCAGCATCTTTTGCTGCTACACTAGGTTTTCTTTTGATGCTCAAGGTATCTCCCGTAGGTCCCATCTAGTGGGGTCCAGTCGGGGGTTCTGACCCAACTGAAAGACTAGTCCCATGTAGGCTTAGGGCTTTAACGAAGATTACCCTGAAGCTTGTGGCAGGTTAGACCTTGGGTTCATAAGTTTCTTGCCTTCGCGATGGCTCTTAGCATTTTCAGATGGATTGTTTGGTCATCGTCCTCACCCTCAAGGAGTCTTATTTTTGTTGACCTGGGGAGATCTTATGCAGCTCTCACTCTATGATGAGCCATGAAACCGAGGAGATCTTTTGTGCTCTCACTCCCTGATGAGCTATGAAACGAGGGAGATCTTATGCGCTCTCATTCCCTTATTAGCCATGAAATCAGCGAGATCTTGTGGGGCTCTCACTCCTGACAAGCCATGAAAGCTGAGGATCTTGTGGGGCTCTCACTCCTTGATGAGCCATGAAATCGAGGAGATCTTATGCGGCTCTCACTCCCTGATGAGCCATGAAACCGGGGAGATCTTATGCGGCTCTCACTCCTTGATGAGTAATGAAATTGGGGAGATCTTGTGGGGCTCTCACTCTCTGACAAGCCATCTGGCTTGTGACTGGATATTAACTTTAGAGGATTTTAAGAAGACCTGAGTAGCATCATGACCATTTGGAAATTGAATTTCGGTTGAGGCGATAATCGGTGCGTCAGCTTGGCTTGTCAGTCTAAGCAACCTTTCACGGGTTTTCACTTGAATAGGAGAAGCGGCACCTTGAAGACGGTTTTCACCAACTTCTGTCATTTATGGGCTCTTTTACCCATGACTTGTGGTAATGTCCACCCTTTTTATCCATTTTTGCTCACGGTGCCCTCTTGGGTTTTTACCATGCCTGGATTTAACTTTCCACAGAGCTCTCTTACTCATGGTTTTATGACCATGCTCGTCCTCATTTTTACTCATGGCGTTCCCTTGTTCAGGTGTACACCATTCCCTTTTTTTTTGAGAAGGCATGCTTAGGGTCGTGGGTTCGAGACCTGTGCGAAGCCTTTTAACGTCATGTGGCTAGGACGTGCACTATAGTTAAGGGTCATATAGCTGGACTGTAGCAGTAAGGAATGGTAGTCTGTAGAGACCACAGAGTGAGTCTGGTGATGACTTTGACTCACTTAGGAGGATGGCATGAAGTTGCCTATGGAGAGTTGATTGAATGGTAAGTGAAAGTTGGTGACCCACTAGCTAACGGTGAATATGGGTGCCAAGATGGCTTGTCGTTTGGTGAGCATGGGTAAGATTCACTAGGGTATGATGAAACATGGTGAAGGTGGCCTGTGCACACGAATGGGCCGACAAAGGAAGATGTGTGTGGAGATGCACGTAAGGGCGTGTGCACCTAAATAGGCTCACTAACGAGAATAAGGAGGTACGTGCACACAAATGGGCCGACTAAGGAAGACGTGCGTGGAGATGCACGTAAAGGGTATGTGTGCCTAAGTAGGCTCACTGGGGAGGAGAAGAGGGTACACACACACACAAATGGGCCGGCAAAGGAAGACGTGCATGCAGATGCACGTAAAGGGCGTGTGCACCTATGTAAGCTAACTAGGAGAGGAAGAGGGTACGCGAACACAAATGGGTGGTTAGAGAAAGCATGCAAGAAGATGCACATGAAAGGGGTGTGCAGTTAACGAGGGCATGTTTTAAGGTCATGCCTCCTAGACCTGAGTAAAGCAGTTTAACGTCATGCCACTAGGACGCGCACTATGGTTTAAGGTCATATATCTTGGACAGTGGTTATGAAGTTTTAGGTCATCCAACCAGGACCATGCAGTTTAAGGTCATGCAAGTATACCTCCACTATAGTTTAAGGTCATATAGTATCGACTATGGCTATGCAGTTTAAGGTCATGCAGCATGGATCGAGTACGAATCATCATGTCAGTAAGGCTACATGGAGGGGGTAGGTATGTAGATAGCATCTGACTACCTAGGGATAAAGATAGTTAAGGCTATACACATGCGAAGAGATGTAGATGAAGATGGTGACCCTACGAGGAGTTGTAAATGGGAGAGGCTTCACTAGGGATTAGGAGGACCAGTGTGACTCCACGGGGATAATGAATATTAGTGTGCATGAAACTCTGATAGGCCCAGCACAAATGAATCCCACCGTGGGTTGAAGGGGTAAGAATGGCCTTAACTCTTTAGAGATGATGGGGTGAGTACCACCCTTGCATACATCTAACTCCGCTGGGGGTATGGTTGGAGTTATGCCTATGGACTACCGTGCGTTACAGTTTTAGGGTCTTGTAGCTTGGACCATAGGTACGCAGTTTAAATTCATACAGCTAGGACCATGTAGTTTGTGGTCTTGTAACTAGACCTTCGCTACAATTTGGAGTTGTATAGTTTGGACCATGGTCATACAGTTTTAAGTAGTGTGACAAGGACTTTGCAGTTTGAGGTAGTGCAACTAGACCTCCACTATAGTTTAAGGTCATAGTTTGAACCATGGTCGTACAATTTTGATTCATGTGACAAGGACTATGGCTGTGCAGTTTAAGGTCATGCAGCGTGGACTGTGGCAGTGCAGTTTAAGGTCATGCAGCACAGACTGAGGTAGTGCACTTTAAGGTCATGCATCACAAACCGTGGTTGTGCAGTTTAAGATCATGCAATGCAGACCATGGCTGTACAGTTCAAGGTTAAGCAATGCGGACCATGGCTATGCATTTTAAGGTCATGCAATGAGGAGCATGGCTGTACAGTTTAGGGTCATGCAATGCAGACCGTGGCTGTGCAGTTTAAGGTCATGCAATGCGGACCATGGCTGTGCAGTTGAAGATCATGCAATGCGGACCATGGCTGTGCAGTTCAAGGTCAGGCAATGTGGACCATGGTTGTGCAGTTTAAGGTCATGCAATGTGTATCATGGCTGTGCAGTTTAAGATCATGTAATGTGGGCCATGGCTGTGCTGTTTAAGGTCACGCAATGTGGACCATGGCTGTGCAGTTTAAGGTCATGCAATGCGGATCATGGCTATGCAATTTAAAGTCATGCAATGCAGACCATGGTTGTGTAGTTTAAGGTCATGCAATGCAGATCATTAAGTGGTGAAGACATGCAACTCCATGGGAAAAGGGCTGTCACTAGAGACTGGACTCCTTGAGGAGTGAGACTGTGATGTAGGGAATGAATTTCTTGAAGAGGTAGGACAATCGTGCAGAGGGGTGTGCCAAGGAATGCGCGCGACACCAAGTGTGGAGTGGCGTATGCATTAATAAGCCTAGGTGATACGTTAGGTCCCTTGGTGAAGCACGTGGCGGTAGGCCCTGACATTCCGTGCGGCGGTAATTGTTCACGAGATGTGCTGTGGTGACCCCCTAGACGAGACGCGCGATGATGATCTCTAAATGAGATGCGCGGGGATGACCCCTGAAGGAGACGCACTGCTATAATCTTTAGACAAGATGCACGGCAATAGTCTCTGGTCGAGGCGCATGGTAAAAGTCTGGATGGAGGGCGCAACACTAGCCTATTGATGAGGCATGAGACGCAAGTCTTGACGTGCGAGTGGCAATGATACTTTGGGTCTCAGGCTTGGCCTGCCGCGACCTGGTTCTATTGCCATCAAGAGCTGAGGACTGGAGCGTCATTCTGAGTTTATCGGAGGCAGTTCGCGGTACCACGAAGATTAAAAAGGGAAGAAACCCCAGTTTACTATTTTACTAAAGGGTAAAATAGTAGAAAGCATTTTAGAGACAGAGAGTCAAAGCTTTCTGGTGAGGTTTTCCGGCGAGCACTTCCTAGCAAAAACTTGTAGGGACAGGTCTTTAGGGATTTTTCTGGCGAGCTTCAGGAGGTGCGAAGCTTCGTAGCTTGGGGCCCAAGCAGGATTTGCAAAGGTGCCCTGCCAGAGTTCCAGTGCTCCTCCCATCGTTCTGCTGTTGAAGGGGAGGTCATATAGAGTTCAGGGGCTTTGTCCACTCTCCTGTTGTAGGAGGAGAAGGAGAAGGGGTTGCATTGCGTTCATCGATTACTTAGCGGAATTTTGGTGAGCTTTGGTGAACTGCTGAAGTGGGAAAGTAGGGAGAAGGGCAATCCACAGGGTCGCAGGGAAGCTTTCAGGGATCTCTGGTGGCTTTTGCCAACTCCAGCAATGAGCAGAAGGTGCAAAGGATTTTCTCGATGAACAAGAGTGGATTCTAGTAGAGAGGGGAAACACCAGTGGGAACCTGAAGGGTCGTGGGACCGAAACGGTTGTGAATATGGAGGGTCATGGGGTGACGAACGGTCGTCCTCCGCACGTGCAGTGACAGGCAAGGCCGCAAGTGTGAGGCAGCGTGTCCGGATTTCAAGGGTAGCACGTGTGGTGCGTGCTGACAACTGAAGCGAGACATTAATATGCCCTGGTTCGCGAGATGTCGATAGTCCTTGGCTGATCGCGAGACGATGATTCCATCTAAGTGGGTAGGCAGCGATGTCTTGCCCTTGTCTACTAGATGGTGATTTCATATTGGTGGGCAGATGGCGATTGTCCTGCCCTTGTGAGAGCAGTTTCTTCGTGGGTGCCTAGCGTCCTTCATTTTTATTCTAATGGATGAGCCAACGGAGGCCATTCCAGATTTGAAGAACCTCCCACGAGAAGGGAAGCCTGGCACTGACATTTTTATTGGCGAGAGCTGGGTGAGAGGTGAACCAATATTGCTCACCAAAGCCTTATGTGAACCCAAGTGGCCTTTGAGCATCACCTTTGTGGGTGCCCTCGTTCTGTTAGTGACAAGGGAAGATAATGATGGGTCTGTGAGCATAGAGGAAGGGGTAGCCCTTCTGCATTACCTGCACCGAAACATAGCCTCTAATGTGAACTTGTCGACCCTAGGTAAGCGAATGGTGGAAACCTCGGGCATGCAATGGTCCTCTTCCGGTCTGCAGGTGCAAGGAGAGAACCACTACCTAAAGGCATATTCCTCCTGGACCCTGAAAGTGCTGCAAGACTTCAGGGATATTTTGAGACTGGCTTCTTTGCCAGCTGTCCTCCAGTGCTCGCTTGGCTACTATGATCATTGTTCAAACACGGTCAAAGTGTTGTTGGAGACTTAGATCCATCCTAACAACACATGGCTGCTTGGTCATGGAGAGGCAGGGATTTCGCTGATGGATCTGCACTTCATCGGTGGGCTGGCACTCCTCTGTTCCATGTATGATGAGTTTATTCCTCCAAACTCAGTCATTTTTTGAGGGGAAAAGGTAGATGAAGAAGCCCCACCGGCTGGGCTTCATGAGTTGTTTGAGATATACCAACAACTCTACGATGAGCCCAAGAAGGGGCGAGTTACCTTCGCCAAGTGGGTAGCATTCTTTATGGAGACTATACGGATGAAGCCTGTTTGTCGTCCAGAAAGAGGGGAAGGAAACCCCACCAGTTTTCATGCTACGGAAGAAGAATGGACATGTCTTCTTGGAGGCTTACTTAGCACTTTTCTTGTGCAAATTTTCCCTAGCGAGAGGGTCAAACATCATTCGTCCCACCATCTTTTATGTGGCCTATGACATGGCACAGGGGAGGGAACACCTGATCATACAACCCGTACTGTGCAGCATTTATTATGGCCTGGGTGCCATTTTCAGGGGGAGACCGTACCAAGGGGATGAAGAGGGGAAATATGGCATAGTAGAAGGTGAGGCCTTCCCGGGGGATTTCAGGACCCCTTTCCCGGTTCATGAAGAGGGGAAATATGGCATAGTAGAAGGTGAGGCCTTCCCGGGGGATTTCAGGACCCCTTTCCCGGTTCATTACATGTACGGCTGGCTTGAAGCTTACTTTTTGGACACATACCCTAGAACCAAGGAGCTGAAGGATAGCATGTGTCCATTTTTGCTGAAGATTGCCAGGCATAAGGAAATTTTCCATCCCCTTGGCCATGCACGCAGCCTGTTTTTCAACGACCACCTCCACATGACCCAGGTGGCATTTCTAATTGGAAGCCTCACAGACCGTGCATACATCGACGAGCTGTGCCATCACCAGGATGGTGACTTCACTAGCCCGAAAGAATTGATGTATATGCTAAGTGTCAGAGGAGGAATTCTCGCCTATCCCACTGTCCATAGTGCGAAGCTTGAGGGATACTTTCCTCACCAGTTCACTCGGCAGCATGGGCTGGATCATCGGTGACCGTTCTCCGTGTTCTTTGAGAAGTAGCCTAGCATGGCAGCCTGCAGGGAGAAGAACGAATTGGGAACCCGTCAAGAGACTTGGCACCCTAAAGCACGTTCGCACTACATAGGCCACATGCTTGGAGGCCACCCAGGTCAACGCGTATGTGCTGCCCCATTTTGGAAAAACGGCACGGCCAATCAAAGCCCACGATCATTGGTGGAGAATCACGAACAAGGGGTACTGAGACGCAGACCACCCCTAGAAAAGCGAAGATCGCTGCTGGAGCTAAGACACTCCGGCAGTGAAAATTGGCTAAGACCCCTCCCCTAAGAGAAATCTTTACCCTCAGCTTTCCTTATGACTGGCGCATACTCAGGCAGCCACGCTAACTTAATATGGACAAGTGTGTGCCGCGGTTTCTCAGTTTCGAGAAGAAGACAAAGAGTTTTTTTTACCACCTCTTTGAGATCTTCAAATGGAAGGAAGGTCGTAAAGTCCCAGGGTATGAAGGGCGTCCTGTCCAAAACATAAAAGACCTTATAGGGAGCGTCCGTCATAGCAAATTGGCGGCTAGTTCTTTCATGCCCGGGACATCAAAGGTTGCTACGCTTGAGCAAGCGAAAGGGAAGAAGAGAAAACTGACTGCTGCTCTAGAGCCAGCGAAGAAGAAGAGGCAGGGTACTGCACCTGAGCTAACGGAAGGAAAAAAGAAAAAGTAGGTTGCTGAGCCCGAGCCAGTGAAGAAGTAAAAGCCAGCTGCTATGTCCGAGCCGGTGAAGAAGAAAAAGCCAGCTACTGTGTCCGAGCTGGTGAAGAAAAAAAAGTAGGTTGCCTCACCCGAGCAGGCAAAAGGAAAGGAGAAAAGCAGACAGTCCCAACGACTCTTCGTGCCCCAGCCCAGAAGGCAAACAAGGCCGTGGGGCGCAAAGGATGTAGGTTCGCCATGGTTCGCGAGCTAGGAGACGGCTCCTCGCCCTCGGCTACTTCAGAAGGTTCTACGTCTCTGACTGTTTCCTGATCACCTTCTACTCTTTTGGCCTTGCCTTCTCTTGCACCTGACCTTTCTCCTGGAGATTCAGAGGTTCAAGCCAGTGCCTTAGAGCGTACTGCCCTGATTGTGGCTGAAGGGGAGGGCCCAGTCCCGATGGAAGTGAATGGGGCTGATGAGGCTGGTCATGACGAAGGGGCAGAGGCAGTGAGGGCCTCTTGAATTCTAACAGTCGTCGTGCCTGTCGAGGAAAGGGAAACCCCAATAGAGGTCATGATAATAGAAGAGGACGAACCCCCGAGAACTGAAGAGGGGCTATTCGAGTAACAGGAGATGGCTACCTCGAGCGATAGATCTGCAGGGGGTGGAGAAGCAAGATGCCTTGAGGGATCAAGCTTGTTGGGCCCTAAGGCAGTGCCTGTGACTGCAGAGGAGGCAGGCGCCATGGGAAAGCCTATTGATGAAACAATCATTGTGGTAGACCAGGGAGAAGAAGGAGAGGAGAGGGTGCCGAACCTTCGGAGGTGGAGATGGTTCTAGAGGAGGAACACAGGGAGAGGTCGCTGCCCGGGGCGAGAGACTACCCAGGTGCAACTGAAGACGGAGAAAGATACTCCAGGCGAGGAGTCCAGCCTTGCCTCGGCTATGGTTGCAGTGTTTACAAAGGACAAGGTGGTGCTTGAGCATGAAACGATTGAGCCTGATGTGGTGATGTCCAGGGGCCAGAGCGATGAAGCCGTTGCCAAGGTACTAGAGCAGCTTAAGGTTGCTCTTGAGGAACCTGAGACCTTGACTGTAGCTGGGGGTCCTCCTGTTATAGTTGCTTTTGCTGCATTGCCTAAGCCTTCTCTCAGCAGGTTGTCAGGCATCCTTTTTGTGATGCTGTAGAAAAGCCTTCAGCAATTGAAGGAGTTGTATTTTAAAGAGCTTGGAGCGGCGATCCAATGGTTGAGGGAGATTTCCGTAAGGAATGCGCCAGAAGTCCTTCCTTATTTTCATAGAGTTGTCAATGAGCTAGAGGGATGGAGGGTGAAGGCCCTGCGGGAAGAAGAAACACACAGTGGCTAGAAAGCTTGCGATTGCCCCCTTTGGAATGTTCTCTTCAACACTACCATGAATTAGTAACCACTCAATCGCAACAGCTGGATGCTGCAGAATCCCAAAGATCGGGGCTTGCTGAGGAGGCCATCGCCCACCATCAGAAGGTGATGGCTCAGAGAGTGAAGATATTAGAGCTAACGCAGAAGCTTGACAAGCTTGAGAAAGAGACTACGGATTGGGAAGCGAAGTATAAAGTGACCTTTTATAACTCTTTGGCCCTCCAGCATTCTTTGAGAGACACAACCACCTTGATGATGCAAGAGGTAGGGCTGGTAGCAGAGCAGAAGAATGAGATTGAATAGGCGAAAACATCTGCTACATTGTACAGCGAAAAGATCAATGAAGCACTTGATTGATTTTGATGATGTCTTCTTTCCATTGTAAAAGAAGGCAGCTTGTAACATCCTCTTGATTTGCTAATGAAACAATTCTTTTGACTTTTCTTTCTCTTTCATTGCTTACTACCATTCATGGTTTGAGATGAGAGAGAATAGCCTACTCCTTGCTTTGTTTTGTGACAGCTTGTTGTGGCTTCAATGACCTCGAATGGGGGAGAAGTGGCTTCCTCACCCCTTAGTGTTTGATTGGAGAGGGGCTCATAATTCATGATTCTCATGATTCGATGAGCCTACTCGTTGTAAATGCTCCAGTCTTGGGGAGCTTTGGCTTTGATTCGAGGTGCATGGGTCTCGAGCTCGTCATAAGTCTTAATCTCAGGGATACACCCCTTTAAATTCTTTAAAGTGATGTGCATGATCTCCAATTAGCTTTGGAGATTATGAACCTTGCTTCTTAGCTCTGCCATGGGGTGTTGTTCCTAAGAGCCAAAGGGATGACTCTTGTCTGCCTGTACTTC
Source organism: Amborella trichopoda (assembly GCF_000471905.2). Next base: position 1,022,325 of record NW_006499819.1, on the reverse strand, counting down.
TTCAACAAGCCTTGAGAAGTGTATGATATTCTTTTGGCTGCTAGTGATCTCCTTGTTCAAGGAGGATGGAATATCGAGCACCTTCTATGGCGGTTGGTGCGCCAGTTCTGCCTTTAGGAGGGTGATGGGGACATGCAGAACATTTTGCTGGTCTAATGTATAGGTGACCCTTGGTGTTGAAAGGTCCACCTCTGGGGCTTCCTTAGGCGCAGGGGCTACTTCTGTCTCATCGTTTTGTTCTGGTGACTTAGAAGTAGAGGGAGAAGCTTCGTCTTTGGGATAGGATATCATGACCTTGGAGAGGTGGCAAGGTATACTTGGGTGAATCGGAAGCAACGGGAGGATCTTGCCTTATCTTTCCTCTTCTTTGAACATATTTGTGATCATTCGCCCCAGATCCTCAATGTCGTCACGAGACGAAGGTCCTGTCTCTCTCACAGATTTTCGATCATAATCTTGTGGCTTTTCTGATATTGGATGGTCTAAAAATTAGTACTTGGCGTCGACGTAGTGGGTTTCAGCTATGGGGAATGGTCTTTTATCAGCATAGACCATGTGTTACCTTTCATCTCGGCAATACTTGAAGCATTGGTGGAGCGTGGAAGGAACCACCCCCTGATCGTGAAGCCAAGGACAACCAAGCAGGACATTGTAAGAGGTATCGGTGTTACATGGAACTGAGAGTAATCATTGAGATCATCGATTCTGAGGCGAAGATGTACTATGCCGGCGGGCTTTTCTCTTGACTGGTTGAACCCTTGCACGGTGATGTGCGTACGAGCGAGGTTGTCTGACCCTAATGTCAATCTGGTGAGAGTCCTTCATGTGATCAGGTTAACTGCTGACCCTCCATCCAATATGATCCGATTGAGAGGGTAGGTGTGCAGTTCACCATTCACGAAGAGGGGGCGTTTGTGGAATTTTCTTCCCAACTAAAAGTCATCTTTGGCACCCACTTAGAATGGCTGGGTCAACCTCAATGGGTTCCATCTCAGTCTCATACATCTCTTGGTTAGAAAGAGTTTCGACTAGAGCCATACAATAGTCTCTAGACAGCATGAGGGCATCATAGATGCTTAAAAGGGCTGGAAGCTTTCTCAAGTGCCCAAATACGTCGTATTTTACTTTAGGAATAAGCTTTGGTTGGGTTTTGGTTTGTGACACTGGCTCACTTTGTTGCTCAGCTAGTGCGGTCTAGGTAAATAGGGAAGTGATAGGGACTTGTATTAGGGATGTAGAAGTCTGAGGTTTAAGTTTAGGGGGAAGTGAAGGCTCAAGAAGTTTGAGGACCTTGAGCTTTTGAGGTGCGGGCTATAGCTTCTTTCTTGATCTTAGACCCATTTGCCCCATGCTAACTGGTTCTTCCATGATTTGCACCATGTGGAAGGCTTCTTTAGAAGAGGAGGTCGAGATGACTCGGTCTTTTCTTGCGTTAACAAGGCGTCGACGGCTATAAAAAATCTAGCCACCTGGGTCAACATCTCTCTGAGGCGCTTTGCTGTAATGTGGTGAGGCTAGTGCCTCCAAACTCTTTGTTTAAAGTGTTGAAATCTGGGCATCGCTAAGCGATACCTGTAGAAGGAATAGAGGAGGGGAAAGGAGAAGAAGAGTTAGAATGTTTTGGGCAGCTTTTTACAACGTCACAGGAATTTGACGTTTGTAGGGCGTATTTAAGGTCATGCCCTGGCTTTGACCGTCGTGGGGTGCTTTTAATGTCATCACCCAATTTTGACGACCCTTGAGATATTTATAACTCAGGTTCGTCTGCCTAATTGGACGATAGGATGACGCGAGCTATGCCAGGGATGAAGTCTGGGTTGACCTAGGTGTATTCCATGTCCTTCAGGATCCCTGAGGGGGTGTTTGGACCGCCCTATCAGACTGGTGAGTGGACCTAGCTTGGTGGACTGCCTCACTTGTAAGGGATTTGAGCCTAGTTCGCCCATGGTAGACTTCCAAGGGCTTAGAGGTCGAGGGTTTTGAATGATCCAGTGCATGCTCATCAGGGGCCTGTAGTGGGGCTTTCTCTCGAACGAGAGCAAGGGCGTGGATGTGTCCTAAGAGAACGACACAAACAATGTGGCCTTGCTGAGCTTTCTCCGTGACTATGGCCTTGACAGTGCACTCCTTGACTTTGTCACCCCAAACTTGGTGATAGGGGCACCAGAATACCAGAGTTTTTCCGTGCCTCTGACAAGATGCTTAGGCTGTCTAACTGACTTCGTGGTGACAAGGCCCTGCTAGAGCATTGCTTCAAAGAGGACCTGTAGGGGGTCTTGCTAAGCATTTTTCTGGGCTTGCGTCAGGGGTCTTCTTGCACAGGCGGAAGAGGGACCTGAGGGTGTCTTGCCGGGTTGCCTTGAACCTCTTGACACTGTTGCATCTTTTCTGTCAAGAGTTTATGGAACCCAATGCACTTGCTCATGTCATGACCTCGAATCTGGTGGTATGCGCACTGGTGGTTCTCGGTCCCTTGAGGCAGGAACTTGCGCTACCTTGTTAGCTTTAGGATGATGATCCCTTCTTCGAGCATTACAGATAAAAATTCATGAAGAATAGAGGGTGCCCCATCGTCCTCTTGGATCGTGACTATGTGAGATGTCTCAACTGCCCTGAATGCCTTTTTCAACTCTTCGAGCTTTATCTGGCCCTTGTTGATAGGGGCATCGATAGTGTCATTGAGCTTGTAGCAGTCGTGAGTGGGGTGGGCTACTCTCCTATGATAGACGCAGTACTTCTGATTTGACTCCTTCCCCGACGACTCTACATTGGTGACCTCTGGCAGCTAGATCATGTTATGTTCTAACAGCAGTTGCAGCAGTGCAGGGGTCCACTCCATGTCAAAGGGGTAAACCTTACTCTGGTGCTGGGTTCAGCAGTCGTTCCCCGTATTGTTTTTGAGGCTGGATCGCATTGTAGGATTGCTGCTTGTTGTCGGTCTGAGGCTTCTGTGCTTTTTAAAGGTTGAGAGTTTGGGGAGTCGTGCCTTTGGTGTCAATCACGATGACGCCTGTGCTGATCATTGCCCTTTGATTTCCCCGACTACTGAAGAGAGAGTTTGAGCTGGAGGATTGTTGACGAGGGCTGCCGTGGTGCTTGAACAATCCCTCGATATGAACTGCCTTAGAGATGAGCTCTAACAATGGAGGGTGGATTGGATACCTCGACATGTAGGGCGATCTCGGGAAGCATGTTTCATATGCAGGTTTGAACTGCTTCCTTCTCGGTAATGAGAGTGGCATGAAAGGTTGCCAACTCTCTCCATCGGGTGATGAACTTGTCAACCGGCTCACCAGGGTCTGAAATCAAGGTGAGGAGCTTGATGGTTTTCACGTTCCTTTGGACTTCGTAGAAGTGTTGGTAGAACAATTGCTCCATTTCTTGCCAAGTGTACATCGAGTTTGGCGGTAGCCGAGCATACCACTGGAAGGTTGGTCCTTCGAGAGTCTCGATGAACTGGCAGAGGCGGAGACGTCCGTCAGTTGCCGTCTCCCCACAAGCCTCTTAAAAGTGGGTCGTACACTGGTGAGGATACGTAGTACCATTGAACAAGGGGTTTTTGATAGGTCGGGGGAAACGACACTTGTTCAATGTATGAAGGATACGTCTTTTGGTAAAGTGGCATTTCTTATATACCCGAGACCTTGTTCTTGAGGCTATGGGCCACCATAGCATTTATGTCGGTTTCGAAGAACCCGTAAGAAGTGGCACTGTCTTAGAAGGTTGAAGGGGGAGTCTGCCTTGGAGCTGTCTCCTCACTGGTCGGGGAATCAGACGAAGAAGGGGACTTAGAGGCCTCTAAACGCTCCAACTTTCCGAGGATGGCTTTCATCATTTCCTCGAACTTGTTCATCTGGTCCCCCTGAGCGTCGTTCGGGTCATTGATCACCATGACACTGACCGTTTCTTTTGGGAGGCCAAAGTCAAGTGATGCAACGGACTGCCGAGGGTGGGAAGTCGTGCATGGAAATTCCGTCTGGAGGGGCTCAGCTTGCCCCAAATGGACTCCGACTTTGTATGCCGATCTTGTGAGGACCGGTTCTTGACAGTCTTGAGACCGTGACTTCTTGGTGATGATCACTGGACAGTATTCTTGGACTTGCTCAAGTTTCAACGTTTGAAGAGGGAAGAAGGGATTGCAAGGCAGGAGGTCAGGGGTAGTGACCTCGATTGCCATCAGCATTTGCATGCCTCTTTTCTGCTCGATCTGAAGGTGGCTGTGGACCTCATTCTCGAGACCTAGAATGCCCCGTTTTCTTCCAACAGGCGAGGGCCATGTCTATGAGATGTAGCAGGAAGTAGGTCCAAAGATGAAGGGCAGCTTGAGTTCTTGTCTTGGAGGCTGGAGGCCTCTCTCTGAGATCAAGCCATTGCCCCGAGTTCCTTTGTGCGGCCCGGGTGTTCGGTTGACCCGGGGTTGTCTCAAGATGGTACTCTTAGGGAAGACCTTTGAGTATCAAGGCTGAAGGTGCTTGCCTAGAGTCGGGGAAGTGGCAAAGGAAGAAGCTGGTTCGTGACTACTCTTAAGTCCAGATCCGAGAGGGACCTGCAAAGATGGTGCGTGTGCACCTTTAGGGTTAACCATATGACTGACTTGGGGGTCCGCCCGTTCTCAGTCAATGGGTTCGACCTGAGGAGGCCGAGACCCATGAGCTTTTGTTTGTGAGGGACGAGGCAAGAGCTTGTCTCTCACAAGGTGAAGCTGTGTATGTCGGGAGGGAACAAGGTGGCATAGAGCTAACACTGCCCCGAGCTGTGGACAGCGAATGCATGACGCATGTAGGGTTGGGCCCAAAAGGTCTAGCCCTAGATGAAAGCTCAAGGCAACATGAGGGTGAGTGGATAGACCACGAACCTTTGAGTATGTGTAAGGGGTGAAGACCTTAGAACCTCTACCTCTGTGTACCGACACTCAAGGTGCGGAGGGTCGAAGTAGTGAAGGAGCACGGCAGGTTACCTTGCGATGAACCTCAGGAGCAGCGACAGCTTGCTTGCCTTTTGCAGGGATGGATAGGAAACCCTTTCGGCGTATCGCAACAACATGACTGGCAGGAGATTTGCCAATAGCAGGGTGTGCAGCAGCAGGAGTGCTTCCCATGCAAGGGGCCTTAGTGCAGAGTCCACCAGGGTGAGAAAGCGAGGAGGCAGGGACCTTTAGGTCCCCTCTCACATCGATCCTGGTGAGAACCAGGGATTCGGATCGTGAGGCTTGACTCAGAAGGAGAGTAGGGAAGGAGGCTTGAGCGACTCACTTCCTTAGGATAGCCATAAGTGCAGGGAGAAGGAAGTCCCCTACCCCGATGAACGGGTTGAACAACCCAAGTGCCATAGAAATAGGTGAAGAAAGTAAAAAAATAAATTGGTAGAACAAAAGCGAACCGTCTAAGGGGTAGTAAATCCCGAGTGGATTCGCCAAGCTGGTTAGGTGCATCGATCTCGCCCTCCAGATCTAGGTGATCTAGCGGCACATGTCTCGGGTTTCTGGCTAATCATGGATTTGAGATCGCTCTCTCATAACCTTGCTCGAGGGTAAGGGTAGGAACAGCAACCAATGAGAGAGGAATTTTACGTGGGTTCGGGACTTACTCTGGATGGCTCGCGTGGGCGCTCTCATATTTTATAAAGAAAGCCCCACATCTGCTTGAGCTGGTTAGGAATCGCCTTCCTTAACCTGTAATCCTCTTGTTTTTTCTGCACAACGCTTCTACGAGTAATTTTTAAGACAAGTGGGTCGGAGGGACGCACCCTTAGCTTAAGGCAATGCACGTTCACATGAGAAGACAATGAAGTGCAAGGTTTGGTGAAAGATAGAAACAATAAGAGAGCTTGACGTGGGGGTGAGACTAGCATGACAATTAGAAATTACCGACTCGGAGTGGTAGCAAGACGGGAATGGATCTCAGGACTAGCACAGCGGTAATACTACTTGAAACTGAGGTCAGCGAGTCGGTGATAGGCTAGGTCTTCCCTCATTCAAGTGAGAGAAGAAAGAGGTGAACAGGAATGAACGAGATAGAAAATAGAAAGGGAAGTCCGGACGTCAATAGGCATCCGGTGGGCAATGTAAGGAGACAACACATCCCTTGTGGACAGTGCCATCTCCTGACGAGGCACACAACGATAGCTTCTCCTACGTCACAAGGAGATAGGCACAGGACGCAGGGAGAAAGGCGATGAGCGCCGGTCACGTGGAGGAAGCTCGTGGATGGCGATGGGTGTCGTCAGAGCCTCAAGTGGGTAGCAATAGGTATCGCCGTCTCCGCTAGACGCACATTGGAGGAAGACCCCTGCAGGCGGCAACAATCTTTACCGTCTGGGTTCTTCACCGAGACGTCACAACAACAACTGTGGGCAGCGATAATCAGCGTCGTCTACGGACTTCACTGAAAGAAAGAGACATATGAATAGAAGGGGAGGGGACTTGTGCATGGCACCATGCACAACCTGTGGGACCAAGGGAGCGGCATGCATGGCACTACCATTGCCATGCACGACCTCTACAAGGAACTCAGACGAGGAAGGGCAGAAGAGATGGGAGAAGAGAGAGAGAGAGAAGAATAAAAGAAAAAGAAGAGAGAGAAGGTTTACCTCAACCCTCGGGTTACCGGTCAAATATTTTCTCTCATCTCACTCTCTCTCTCAAACGTAACACCACAATGATAAGAAAGAGAAACTTGTATTAACTGAAAACTCCCTCTTATGTGTGTATGCCTCTGCCTCTTCCCTTTTTCTACGTACAATGACAGTACGTATATATAAAGGTATGCCCCAAACATGAGTAGATGATCAAAAGTAACCCTAATTGTTTAAAATTAAGATTAAATTGAATTAAAAGAAATCAGAAAATAGGGTGCAAAATGATAGATTTTCCCCTTCCTAACAAGTCATATAATTATAGAACAGTCCCTATGTTGCCCTAGGACTTGCATGATCTTGCGTGGCCGATCCGTGGTCGTTCTGATGTCTGCTTGATCGTAAGATGATTGTTTTCTTATAGGGCTCGGCATGGCGATCGATTTGATACCAACTTCGAGCCATGGATAGTTTTTTTGGTGCACGATCATGTGACTTGAATTTTGAGTAGATCTTGAAACTTTGGATTGATATACCTTGATGTTTTTCTATGTTTTCTTCGCTGAATCACATTGAGCATGCCACTACGATCACGGAGCATCAAACGCAACTCAATTCTGTGGACGAACGAAGATTTTGCGAGTTTGGAATTTTGGTGGGAATCAACGATTCCGACGACGAAATTTGCAATTTGTTCGTCGGCTTCGTGTGCGGTTAATCATGTTCGACAGTTAATCATGTATGCGGGTCAAGTCAGAGATGACCCGAGACCGTAGCCCGTAATGGAATTGGTCTCGCATAGATCAGGCTCATGAGCGATGTGAATTGGCCACTCGAGTGAGGCACGATACTGCTGATTTTTTTGTACTTTTCTTCACGGATCAACAACTTCTCTCTAGCTTTTCTTTGTGCTCGGGTACCATCATGGGGCGGGCCACATTTCGAATCACTTGTCTTGACTAGACGAACATGCTCAGCATATTTGAGAGTGATTCGACTTAATACGAGTGAGATGTGAGCATCGAAATTCGCTAGTTGTGACTGTCCCTTCAATGGTGTAGTGTTGCAGGGTGGCCGCATGAGAATAGCATGAGGCTTCTCTTGTTTCACTCTTTCGGCTATAACTTCTTCCAGAAATGTCCTTTTGAGCTGAAACTTGACCCATGGGGGTTTGCAACCATTCCAAATCCAATGGTAGTAGTCCCACAGAAATTTGAGACATTGAAAAATGTAGCTCTAGTTATAAGAGTCCGTTTCAGGGTGCTAGAGACTGATTCTTTCGGAACTGGTTTTCAGTCTGCACTGCCTTAGACTTGTCGAAATGCGACGAAACTTGGTAGGAGATTCTTGAGAGATGTCATGAAGATCTCAGTCAGTTCTGGGGCTGTTCTAAGAGTGTCCAAATTTCCACCACTTGCTAGACCTTTATTGAGCGGGGACCCCATGTTGATGAAAAATACCTTCCAACAACGCGCTCTATAGCCTGCACATCCAGCTCTGCTTCATAGAAGACTTTGTAGAATATTCGTTCTATCTCCTTCCAAGAATGAACCGATCTGGGCGGTAGGCGGGCGTACCATTTGAAAGCACGACCAGGGTCCCCACGAATTATCGAAGCAATAACTTAGAGTCTGAGGCCGATTCTTCTTAGGCAGACAGAAAGTGGGTTATGTTCTGCTAAGGTGAGACCGTGCCATCAAATATTGGTAACGTTCCTTTTTAATAACCGACGGGGAAGGGAACATGATCAATAGAAGGTGGATAGGGCTTTTGGTATGGGATGTTGTCTCGTGTCCTTGTCACTTGCTGCTACTGGATGCTTCTTTTGATCATCCGTTGCACATCCTCTTGGGTAAATACCGATGGTGCCGCTTGAGGAGCTGTGTTGAGTCAGACTTCGAAAGAGGAGGGAGGATTGGGAGGCCTTGGTGTTGGCGCCGATAGAGGAGGCTGAGGCCTTTCCTCCTCCTCACGTGGCAGTTCAGGGTAAGAGTTGGTCTCTTGGTGGGAGAATACCATTGAGAATGCTTCCTCGAGCCCTTTGGGCCTATCCAAGATGTTGTTCAGAAGATTCTCAAAGTGGGCCATCGAGCTTTCTTGTGTCCTCTCCATCTTGGGTTACCGTCATGACCTCAACAGGTCGGTCTGAGTCAGGCAGTTCGGAGGGAAGGGTGACCCTGGTCCTCTTCGTACTCCGATTGGGAACCCTGGAGAGCAGGGGTAAGACTTGCCCCATATAGGCTCGAGCTTGTTTGAGGGCCCGAGTGAGTATAGAATTAGGGCAACCTTGAGGTCGGGCTATTGTCAAGCTTGGATCTTGATGGCCTTGGGGCCCTTCTTCATCCGCTGGCTCTTGACGGCCTTAGGGCCGAAGGTCTGGAGAAGAGGGGTTGCCTTCTTGTGCCCCGACAATGTTGGAGTGGGTGACGTTGTCGTCTCCTGGCTCCTCTGTGTCTCGCAGGAGGTGAAACCCGTTCTGGCTGGCGAGGCCCTTCATGGCAGAAGACGACGTCTTTCATTGGAGGAGGGGAACCTCCATTTCCCTAGCTTGCTTGAGCTGCAGGCCTCGGTAGACTTTCCCCCATAATTGAAATCAGATCCAGTCTTTTTCTTGACAGGCCTGCTCTACCCAAGCATGGGTGGAGTCGACAAGCTCGGGTAGAGTGAGGCACTCGAGAGGAAAGAGTTTCATAGGCAAGAGTGAAGTCGAAAACCCGGCAGTAGGAAAAATGGGTTGACCGGTGGTCATTGGAAAAATCTTCTCCATTTGGATCTTGCATCGAGGGCCGACTCACGGACACACAAGGCAGGGAGTGGAAAGGATGGTGCTCGGATGAAACTTGTTCGAGTACCACGCCGTGAGCAATACGGGAGTGATGGGTGGGGCGATGGATGCTTGTCTTTCTATGCGGCCGAGAGCTTCCTTAGACCTGCATGTCTGTGCAATGGTATTTGGGTGGCCACAGGGCCAGTCCCTTGTGTGGTGAGGGGTGGGGCATGTGTGACAACCGCTCGTTTAGCCGGTGAGGCTGTGAGGCCTTCTGGTTGCATGTGTATTTGTTTGGGGGACTTCTGATTGTCTTGAAAGCCACAAGCTGTGGAGCTGACATGCATGGCGTGGGTGGTGTTAGAGCCACTAACACTACGCCAAAGTCAAGCATGGCCCGAAACTGTTTGAGGGATTGACTGTCGCATGCCCCGATTCATTATTATGGCGGTCGGGCCACCAAGAAGTCTATAGACTTAGGTATGCATGGTGGACTGACCGCACGAGTGGGCATGGTAATTTTCAGCGGGTTGTATCTGTGTGGGGGTGCCAATGTTGGCGATGCCCCTGTGTGACGCAGGCGGGGTCGTCATTTCGCTATCCGCGACAACTGCAGTTCTGTTATGACTGACTAGTTAGATGCCTCGATCTCACCCTCGGGGTCAGGATGACCTGGTGGTGTGGCTCTAGGTTCGTGACGGACCCAGGACCTGAGACCGCTCTCTTGTGAACTGTGTAAGAAAGACGTGAGTAGGATTACCAGCCGGTGAGAGAGGAATTGAGTCATGAGGTGAGACTTACCTCACGTGGGTCTGTGAAACACTCGGGCTACATGCGTGGGCACCTTCTTAGATCACGAAGAAAGACCCCTGACCTGAGGTCGGTTCGGCTTCAACTCCCTTGACTCATTTTTTTGCTTTCCTGCACACACACACGTGAGGTGTCCAAACAAGTGGGTCTGGGGACCCAGACTTGTCAAAATTAAAATAAGGTGAATTGAAATGAAATGAAATGGAAAAGGATGAATTAAATTAAAAAATAAAATTAGAAAATAGAATTAGAATGAAATAAAATAAAATAAAATGAAATAGGTAAAAGACATAAAATAACTTATGATAAAGTAAAATAAAATAAAATAAAAGGAAAACGTAAAATAAAATAAAAAAGGATAAAAAGAATGAAATAAAATGAAATGAGATAATGAAAAATAAATAAAATAAATGAATGAAATAAAGTAGGGTATAGTAGGATAAAATAAGTGAAGTAAAGTAAATAGATTAAAATAAAGTCGAAATAAAATAAAATGGAGTGGAAGAGATAAAATGAGATGAGATAATGTAAAAATAATAGGGTAAAATGAAACAAAAGGAAATGAATGAAAGAAGATAAAATGAAATAAGTAAAAAGGGAAGGGCATTTGGTTAAGAGAGAGAGAGGCTTGGAAATTGGGTTTTATGTGAATGAAAGAAGATAATCGTGAGATAAAAAGAAGGACGGGTAGATTAGTCAAGGGAGAGAGAGAGTAGGGCGTTGGGTTATTGGGTTAAGAGGAGGAATGAAAACAGAATGAAAGGCAGAGGGCAAAATGAAAGAAACAAAAAAAAAAACCAAAAAGAACAAAAAGAACAAATGGGTTTCGTTTGGGCATCTAAAGAGAGAAAGCGGGAAGGTTGCAGAGAGGAGACTGTGATGAGAAGGAGGGGTGATCGATAACAGCCACCGGTTGCAGGGGGTAGAGAGAGAGATTAGTGGCTGGCTCTTTTTTTAGAGAGAGAGTTGCGAGAGGTTGGGAGAATTGCAGAGGGTGAGAGTGCTCGCGATTGGGTTTTTTGAGAGAGAGAGAGAATGGGAGGTTGCAGAGGGAGAAGGCGGCAGGTTCTGGTGCGGAGGAGAAGGGTATGAAAAAGGAGGAGAAAGAGAGCAGTGAGGCCGTAGAAACGGGGACAACAGAGTGGCTGAGATGAGACAGCGAGGAGACGGAAATGGGGCCAGTAGAGGACATGGCAGGAGAGAACGGGGGTGGCGAGAGGAGACAGAGAGAAAGGGGAAGGTGATAGCAGGCGGAGAAAAAGGCGGCTGGGCCGCAAATGAAAGGAGTGAAGATGGCAGAGAAAGGGGTCTGAGCTTTGATTCTGGGCACGGGAAGATGGAAGAGAGATGAGAAAGAATGGGAGGAAAAGGGGGGAGCAGGGTGGTTGATAGGGAAGAAGTTGTGGGTAGCTGGCTTTGGAGGGCTTGACAGTGTGGTGGAGGTTACGCACAGTAGTGGTGCATGGCAGTGGTGCACGACAGTGGGGGGAAAACTGTCGGCAGTGTTGGACGGCAGTATGGTGGAAAAGGCTCGACAATGGGAAGAGGGTTCGGCAGTGACGGGGCACGACAGTGTGGGTTGAGGAGAGGGCACGACAGTGTGGTGGTCGTGGCACATGGCAGAGAGAGGTGGTGCACAGCGGGGTGAGATTTGTGGTTGTGCTGGAGTACAAAGGAGAGAGGGAAATGGTTGTCGTCCGAGAGCACAACAAAAGAAAGGGGAGATAGGGGATCATGAGGGAATTTGGACATGAGGATGCATAAGGAGAGAGAGAGAGTGGTCGTGCGAAAGGGAAGAGTGTGGACTTGAGGGTGCATAAAAGGAAGTGGACGTGCAGGGAGTAAATGAGAAAGATAGAAAAGAAGAAAGAGAAGAAGAGTTAAACACGGTCGGTGGCTCATGCTACTGTCCATAAAAATAAGGAGAAAGAGAGAGAGAGAAAAAGAAAGAGGGAAGAGAGAAAATGAATGAAGAGAGAGAAAGAGATAAGAGAGAAAATGAATGAAGAGAGAGAAAGAGAGAAGAGAGAAAGAGAGAGAAGAAGTTTGACATGGTGGCTAGATTGGCATAGTGGAAAGATTCCGGTGCTGGCTGGTCTGTCGCAGCAGCTAGATGGGCACAGTGATTAGACCGGCGCGACGGCTGAACTGCTCGGCGACAGGACTGGCACGGCGGCTGGTTTGACGCACAATTGGTCCGATGCGATAGCTAGATGGGCACAGTGACTAGACCGACGTGAAGGCTAAACTGCTCGAGGACAAGATTGGCACGATAGCACAAGGCTTAGCCTGTCCTTTGGTCAAGAAAGTAAAGGAGAGAAATAGGAGAGAAGAGAGAAAGAGAGTGAAAAATAGGAGAGAAAGAAAACAGAGAAAGTGGAGAGAGAAAATGGGAGAGGAAGTTACCTTTAAGCTCAAAGGTACCCGTTCAAACTTGCTCTCTCCTCTCTTTCTTTATCTCTCAAATGTGACCTAATAGTGAACAAAAGATGAATTTTTTATCAAGCTAAAGTGGGGTCTTTAGTACAATGTCATCACATGATATATATAGAGTTCAAGTTCAAACATGGATGGACTATCAAAGTTTGACCTAATTGATGAAAATTAACATTTAATTGAATAAATAAATTCAAAAATTTGGGGGTAAAATGATGATTTTGCCCCTGCATCATCAATCTATGAAATTCCAAATCAGTCTTTGTAATGACCGTTCAATCGTGTGAACTTTCCATGGCTGATTCAGAGCCTTTTCGGCCTTCGTTAAGCTAAAATATTATTCTTTTCGTGATCAACTCGAGAAGACCATCATTTTGACATCCATTTCGAGCCATGCATCGAAGTTTCGAACCATAATCATGACGTGACAAAACATGAAAAAATGTGCAACCTTAGATTTTTTAATTTAGCCCTCTTCTCTGTGTTTTTTGTTGATTTCTTCGCTATAGCGTGATAAGCAAGTTGCCACGATCATTCTGTAGAATGGCTCGATTTGATGCCCGGATGACCGTTTTCCAAATTGGGAAACTTTGCCGGAATCTAGATTTCGATGGTCGAAATTTTCCACTGTTCATCACTAATTTCTGACAACTCCGACCATCCATCACTCGTGAGGCTCAACTCAGAGGAAGCTCTTGACCTCATTGTCTTAACAGAATAGATTTTACGTTGATCCGATACGCGAGCGCTGTGATGCAGGAGTTTGATCAAGGAGACATGTTATTGAAAATTTTCTGCTACTTTTAGAACTTTTCGGTGAACTTCTCTCTTCGATTCTCTCGGCTCAGGCCATATCATTGTGCGTGCCACATATCAAATCGATTGGGTTGACGAGACGTGCATGCTCCCAAAATTTGGACTCCATCCGACCTGGGATGAGGAAGATACGACGATGTAAAGTTTGCCCTTGAAATTGAGAACCATAGTTTCCATTAATTGAAATTGGTTCACCGAGGGCGCACCATAATAGTGTACAACCTACCCATTTTGGGTAATGTGGTCATAACTTTCTTTAGAAGCATCAAAACTTGGTACCTAGGGGTTTTTGAATGTTCTGAATCCAATGGAGTTGTTCTGGAGGCCATTTGACACTCTAATAATGGTTTTGTAGTTCAAATTCCATTTTTAGCAAGATGGAGGCAGAATTTCTTGAAACTGTTTTGTTGTCAACGCTACCTAAAACTCGTCGAATTATAATGAAACTTGGTAGGTGTTCTTAGGAGACCCTTAGGCACAATCTTGAACCTTCTTGGGCTATTCTGATACTTTTGGAAATTTCACTTCAGAATCAGGGCTTATTTTCTTACGGCTTCCGTAGTTCATAGGCATTTTGGTACCTATGGACCTAGGTCGCGAACTGCTCTCTCCTTATTCACACCAGGAATACAAGTGATAGAAAATGACCTCAAACAGCCTGCCCCATCGAATGCTGTGCTTCGAGAGAAGTGAGAAGTACAACATTCGAAAAAAAAAATTCTTCTTTCGACTTTAGTTTTCTTCCTGTCCATTGGATCACACAAACATAAAAGGAACACTCGTGCGAAGCTGCTTCCCGAAGATGTGACCATGGTGCTCTGAAGGCTGGGGGCCTGTTTTGGACCCAGACGTGGAGACTTTTGGGGGATTTGCTTAGAGTCCTCACCCTTATCGGATGTACAAGATGCTTTTAAAATCTTCACCCTTGCCGGACGTACAAGATGCTTTTAAGGTCTTCACCCTTGTCGGAATTTTTCCGGTGTTGTTTGCTGCTACACTAGGTTTTCGTTAACAAGCAGAGTACCTCTGCTGGCCCCATCCTGCCGAGTCCCATCAGGGACTTTTTATTGGCCTGTCCTAAATGTCTTGTCTGACCATGGTGGGATTTATTGAGGCGTCCTTGAAAGGGCTCTACCTTAGTTGTTGTGGGTAGGTATTGACCCGATTTGATAGTTTCTTGCCTATGATGGATCTTGAGGGATGATTTAACATCTACACCCCGTTGGACGTATGACGGGATGATTTTAAAGTCTACACCCTATTGGATATACGAGCTGGGTTGTTTGCAGTCTCACCAGGTTTTATTGTTCTGGTTTGACAGTTTCTTGCCTGTGAATGATCTTTTTTTGGGTCCCGATAACAAGGTATTCTGCTGCCGAGGATTTTTTCTTAAAATGCTGATTGAAGCTACCTATGGAGGCGAACACTGCATCAACCTGTTTATTGGTCTGAGTGCCCTTTTGGGTTTTCACTTGGATAGAGGAAGCAGTGCTATAGAGATGGTTTTCACTAACCTCCTTTTTATTTTGCTCTTTTTCCCATGACCTGATGGCCATGTATTCCCTTTTTCCATATTTGCTCATGATGCCCTTTGCGGGTTTTCACCGTGCTCGATTTTTATTTTACAGAACACTCTTACTCATGGTTTCGTGACCATACCCGTCCATCATTTTTACTCTTGGCGTTCTCTTTTTGGGTTTACACCATGCCCATTTTTTTTGTGGGGGTGATTTTAAGGTCATGCCTTCAGGACTTGGGCTATGATTTAAGGTCATATTGCCTTGACCATTGTGGAAGCATTTTAACGTCATGCGACCAGGACGTGTGTTATAGTTTAAGGTCATATAACTTGGATCGTGATGGTGATGGATGATAGTCCATGGAGGCCATAGAGTCAGTATGGTGGGGTTTGACTCACTTGGGGGAGATGACACGAGACCGTCTGGGTATGACGGGTGATGTTTGTGTGGAAGATGGATAAGAGGTGGCCCACTTGATGTCGGTGAGTACGGATGATGGAATGGCTCACTGAGGTTTTGTGAGCATTGGCCCGACTCACTAGGGAATGTCGCAAGTTTGTGAATGGAAATGGAGGACTAACAAGGGACAGAGTGAATGTGGTGTGCATGCACGGACGGGCTGGTTAGGGGAAGCATGCATGCAACAGCTTAAAAAGGGTGTGCATGCAACGGAAGGGGTACACTTGTGTGGAGGCGTGTTTTAGGTCATGCTAAAGGGACCTGGGCAAAGTAGTATAACATCTACGGCTAGGACATGTGCTACAGTTTATGGTCATGCAACTGGACCGTTGTGCAAAGCAGGTTAAGGTCATGCGGCCAAGACGTGTGCTACAGTTTAGGGTCATGCAATTGGACCGTTGCGTGAAGCAGTTTATCGTCATACGGTCAGGACGTGCGCTATATTTTAGAGTCATGCAATTGGACCTTTGTGAGAACTAGTTTAATGTCATGCAACCAAGACGGGTGCTACAGTTTAGGGTCATGTAATTGGATCGTGATGTGAAGAATTTTATTGTTATGTGGCCAGGATGTGCACTATAGTTTAAGGTCGTGCAACTAGACCGTTGTGTGAAGCAGTTTAACATCATACGACTAGAACGTGCGCTACAGTTTAGGGTCATGCAACTGGACCTTTTGTGCGAGTCGCCATGTAAGTGGGTTGCTAATAAGGGGTGGACACTGGGAGATGTGAAGTGAATGAGGCTCCATGGGGAATGAGCTTATGGATGGTGATCTGACTCACTGAGGACGAAAATGGTTGATACCATTTATGAGCATTGGGTTCAGATGGTGAAGGTGTGTCCCAGCGAGGGATGGTATGCGAAAGTGGACTCACTGGGGTTTAGGGAGTGGATACGACTTCCTGAGGATAAAAGATTAAGGCATGAACATGACTCCAATGGGGATGGAAAGGCGATGAGGGTCGAACCTTGCCGATGCACACAAGGACGGGCCAGCTAGGGAAGGCATGCGTGCAAGCGCATGCAAGGCATGAGTGCATTGGCAGAAGGGTTGCACTCGGCAACTTGTGCTGGTGGTGAAGGTT
The DNA here is from genome assembly GCF_000471905.2 of Amborella trichopoda. The sequence goes on along the minus strand of NW_006499819.1, from coordinate 1,005,857 downwards.
CCTTATAAGATGTAGGGGTATAAAGTCACAAGGTTGAGGAAGGAAGAAGAAGAGAACCTAAACAGCAATGGTAGATAAGATGGAAAAGAATATGGACAGTGATGGTAAGAAGAGAGAGAAGACGAGCGGTAATTAGCCCCCACCGCTCATGGTAGGGGAATCAGAAGAGGGGGAAAACATGGGTGGTGATGTGTTTCTACCGTCCATGTCAGAAGAAGAAGAAGAGAGAGAAGACATGGGCTTTGATGTACTTCTGTCGTCTATGTCAAACGAATAAGAGGAGAGAGAAGATATGGGCAACGATGTGCTTCGGCAGTCCGTGTCAGAAGAAGAAGAAGAGAGAGAAGACATAGGTGGTGATGTGCTTCCGTCGTTCGTGTCAAACGAATAATAAGAGAGAGAAGACATGGGTGGTGATGTGTTTCTGTCGTTCATGTCAGACGAATAAGAGGAGAGAGAAGACATGAGTGGCGATGCGCTTCCATCATCTGTGTGAGAAGAAGAAGAAGAGGGAGAAGACATGAGCGGCAATGTGCTTCTTTTGTCCATGTCAAACGAATAAGAAGAGAGAGAAGACATGGGCGGTGATGTGCTTTCGTTGTCCATGTCAGACGAATAAGAGGCGAGAGAAGACATGGGCGACGATGTTCTTCCGTCATCCGTGTCAGACGAATAAGAAGAGAGAGAAGACATGAGCGACGATGTGTTTCCGACGTCCATGTCTGACGAAGAAGAAGGGAGAGACTTCAATAGAGGCCTAGCCAGCCACTCGTGTTAAGGCCCAACTCATTGTACGTGTCTTTGAAGAGAGAAAACATCATGTCAAGCAATCGACTTTACCATGCACGAACAAAGAGGAAGGAGAGAGAGAGAACAAGAAAGAGAGGGAAAGTGAAGGAAACATAACGAGAAAAGGCAGGAGGATAAAGGAGATCAGAGATGAAATAAGAAAGAAAAGACCTATACGAGAGGAGAGAGAAAGAGAGAGATAGAGATGAAGAGAGAGATAGAGATGAAGAGAGAGAAAGTGAGATATTGAGGAGAGAGATGATAAGAAAGAGAGGAAAAGTGAAGGAAAGATAAAGAGAGAAAAGGAAAGTGGGTAGATGAGATCAGAAA
>NW_006499819.1:924796-1001876 GCF_000471905.2 Amborella trichopoda | reverse complement strand
GAGAGAGTTTTCACTTAATACAAGTTTCTCTTTCTTACCATTGCGGTGTCACGTTTGTGAGAGAGAGTGACGTGAGAGAAACGTTTGGCCGGTACCCCTAGAGTTGAGGTAAACCTTTTCTCTCTTCTTTTTTCTTTTTGTTCTTCTCTCTCTCTTCGCCCTCTTCTTCGTCTGAGTTCCTTGCAAAGGTCATTCACGGTAGTGGCAGTGTCGTGTATGCCACTCCCTTGGTCCCACAGGTTGTGCATGGTGATGGCAGTGTCATGCACGAGTCCCCCTCCCCTTCTATTCTTCTGTCTCTTTCTTTCAGTGAAGTCTGTAGATGGCGCTGTCTATTGCCGCTCATACACGTAGCTGTTATGTCTCGATGAAGAGCCTAGACGGCGAAGCGTGTTGCCGCCAGCAGGGGTCTTCCTCTACTGTGCATTTAGCTAAGATGGCGATACCTATCGCCGCCCACCAGAGGCTCTGGCGACACCCATCACTGTCTGTGAGCTTCCTCCACAAGACCGGCACACATCATCATTCTCTCTGTGTCCCATGCCTCTCGCCATGTGACCTGGGAGAAACTATCATCGTGTGCTTCATCAGAAGCTATCACTATCCACAGGGGATGCGTCGTCTCATTGCATTGCCCACCACGACACCTATTGGCAAGCAGACTTCCCATTTCTCTTTGTTGTCTCGCTCTCTCCTCTTCACCTCTTTCACCTCATACTTGACTGAGGTTAGGCCTAGCCTATCACCGACGTGACGTTCTTAGTTTCGAGTAGTATTGTCACCGTGCTGGTCTTGAGAACCATGTCCATCTTGCTATCACTCCGAGTTGCTAATTTCTGGTTGTCGAGCTAATCTCACCGCCACGTCAAGCTCTCTTCTCTTTTTTTTTAATCTTTCCCCGAACCTTACATTTCAACGCCTTCTCATGTGAATTTGCATTGCCTTAAGACAAGTGTGGGTCCCTTCGACCCACTTATCTTACAAATTAACCACAGAAGTGCTGTGCAGAAAAAACAAGAGGATTACAGGTTAAGGGAGGTGATTTCGATCCAGCTTAAGCAACTGGGGGGCTTTCTTCGTGATCTAAGAGGGTGCCCACGTGAGCCAGCCCGAGTAAGTCCCAAACCCACCTAAAATACCTCTCTCATTGGTTGATATACCTGCCCTTGCACTCGAGCAAGGTTCAGAGAGAGAGATTTCAAAATCTAGGGTTCACTAGAAACTTGAGACACATGCCGCCAGATCACCTAGATTTGAAGGGCGAGATCCAAGCACCTAACCAATATCTGCTCTTGTTCTTGAGCAAGGTTCTGAAAGAGCGATCTCAAATCTTGGGTCCGCTAAAAAACCCGAGATACATCTCCTCAGATCATCTAGATCCGAAAGGCGAGATTGAGGCACCTAACCAGTGGCCCTCTTTTGATGGTGCTGTTTCGATTACCAGACAAGGTGCTTGAGAGACGGTAAAGAGGGCTTCGTGCCCCAAGGGGGTACGAGACACCAATACCTCTTAGCGTAAAGTTTCCACCACTTCATCTTTTGACCTCATCTCGACTTGTAACCGCCTTAATGTGATCTTAAGAAGCACAACCTTGTCTCCATAGGATTCTGGTACCTCATTGATCCCCATAGCTTCAACAGCTGCCATACTTGAGGGCTTTTCTTTTATTTGCCCATTACATGCCTCGGAGCTAAGAATCTTGGATTCAACTGATGTCGTTTCAACAACATCATCAGTGAGGGTCATTGAGCCTTCCCTCTGGCCTACTTCATTTTCCAAGGCTTGAGTATGCTCTTCACCTAATGAGAATGTGAAATTCTCATAAGACGATGAGGTCATATGATCATCATTGAGGGAGCATTTTTCAAGATATCGGCAGTACAGGCGATCATCCTCATAAGGGGCCATGGAACCTTCAAGACATGGAGTAAATATGAAGTCAGCCTCATAAAGAATCATGGTGTATTCAGGAGCTAGAAGTGCCATTTCATTGGGGTGGTCACTGAAGGGAATGCTGCCCATCTCATCCTCTATTAGGGAATGATTTTCCTCGAATGAGGGTGATGAGCTCTCATCAGAGGTAGTAGTCATTGGGTGTATGAGGAAGAGCGATATCGCCCCATCAAAATTGAGCTCTTCATCACCAAACGAAAATGTGAAACACTCATAGAACAAGGCCATACTATCATCTCCAAGAGCACACATGCAGCATGCATGACATGGGGGAAGCATGCAGCTAGCTTTGCGGGGAATAATGGTGCCTTCAAGGCATGGAGGAGCCATTTCAGTGAGGCTGCCAGCCGGTGGAGTGCAGCTCATCCCATCCAGTACTGGGGAGTGGCTTTCCTCGAATGAGAGTGAAGAACTCTCATCAAAGGTAAGAATATCTGAATGAGTGAAAGTGGAGGAGGCCACATCATTAGAAGCAGTCAGAGGGGAAGGGAATCCATCACTTCTCCGAGATTCTAAGAAAAATCCCGATGAAGGCCGGGAGAGGGTGAACGATGGCAAAGTCTCATTCTTGGTTATGAGATCGATCTCAACAATGAGTTTTTCAACCCTTTAAAGTAGGTCAACAATTCCGGTTCTCTTTTCAGTTTCATCTTGGGGAGCTGGGATGTCGAGGTAGATTTTGGAAGGAGCTGGTGGATCTTTCTTTTGCATCATGGGAAGAAGACCAGTCCCTTCATAATTTGATCTTTCCACCAATCAAGGGATCATGAGCAGCGTCCTTGGTGGGTTTGGCTTCCATATCACTTGAGGCGCATGGACTGCCCCGCAGTGGTGCCTTCCTACTCAACAGGAGTCTAGGGGAAATCTAGTCGGGGTCACGAACTACACCGAGCTCAGTCAGCACAAAGATGCCATTGCTCTCGGTGCCCCGACTTGAAAGGGGCTTGAAAGTTTGATCGAGTAATGGCTCAATTGGTTAGGATTGAGGGGGTCACCTGGGTCAGACTGTCTGTTTGCCCTGTCTATTGACAAGTGTGTGTATAGTGACTAGGAATAAAAAGAAATGAAGGTCAAAACAAGAACGATCCAATGATGGACGATAGTGTCCCCAATGGATTCGCTAAGCTGGTTAGGTTCCTCGATCTCACACTCCAGGTTGGGTTGACTTGGTGGCGTGGTTTCGGGTTCAAGATGGACCCTGGACCTGAGATCGCTCTCTCGAAAACCACGTAAAGAAGAGGTGGGCAGGAGTACCAACCGATGAGAGAGGAATTAAGGTCGTGAGGTGAGACTTACCTCACGTGGGTTTGTGGCATGCTCGGGCTAGCTCATGTGGGTGCCCTCTTAGATCACGTTGGAATGCCCCCTAGCCTGCGGCCGGTTTGAAATCGCCTCACTTAACCTGTTTCTCCTTTCTTGCAAATACACACACATAAAATATACAGAGGCGTATGTCATAGGTCCCCACCTTGCTATAAAGAGATAAAAGAAGTGAAAATGAGAGAGCAAGTTTGACCAGGCCGCTAGGCTAGCACAATGCTTAGACTAGTGCGGTGACTGACTTGATGTGGAAGCAAGACGAGCACGGTAACTCAAACCGGCATGACGACGATACTACTCTACGACAGAATCAACACCGACCAACCTCGTACAATGGCTAGTCTGGTACAATGGCTAGTCTGATGCGTCAGCAAGACGGGTACGGTAACTTAGATCGGCATGGCAACAATACTGCTCGACGACAAGACTGGCACGACGGCTCAAGGGTCAGCCTGCCCTCTGGTCAGACAAGCGATGGAAAGAAAGAGGGGAGCTGAAGACTAGCTTGACTCTCGCTAGGTCTTCCAAAAGAGATGAAGGTGGAATAAAAGTGATGATGAAATAAGGATGATGGAAAATGAGGTGAAGTAAAAATGAGAGAGATGAATTAAAATAAAACAAGATTAGAGGATGGAAAGAAATAAAAATTAAAATGAATAAATTAAAATAACATGAAGTAAATGAAAATAAAATAAAAGGGATAAAAGGAAATGAAATAAAATAAGATGGGGAAAATAAAATAAAAAAAGTAAATGAAATAAAGTAAAATAAATAATTAAAATAAAATAGGATGAGGTAATGGGAATAATATAAAAGGGGTAAATAAAATAAAGTGAAATAAAATAAAATAAATGAGGTCATGGAAATAAAATAAAATAGGTGAGTAAAATAAAATAAAATAAATAAAGTAGATAAAACAAAGAAGATAAAGATAAATTAAAAAAAAATAAGTGGAGTAAATAGAATAAGGTAAAGGAATATAAGTTAAAAGAGGTAAATAAAATGAAGTAAAAGAGGAGATATTGCAAAATTAAAATGGAATAAGACAAAATGGGAAGAAAGGATAAAGTAAAATAAAAGAAGTAAAATAATGAAGTAAAAAAAAAAAAAGTTGTAATGAAGTAAATAAAAGAAGTAAAAAAATGTGGGTGAAACGAAATTAACGAAACGAAGAGCAAGAAGCTCGTGAGAAGCTCTCAAGTGGATGATAGGGGATAGAGGGGCTCGCGAATTGGTTGCAGGTGGTGGAGAAGAAGATGGATGAGCTTTGGCTGCAAGTGGCGGAGAAGAAGATGGATGAGTTGCAAGTGGCGAAGATAACGATTCGACTGCTGCCTGGAACAACAGGCTGAGAAGAAGGAGGCGGAGAAAGAGCACGGCAATGGCAGATATGTTGTCCCATGGTTCAGGCGGATGAAGTGAAGGTTGAGATGGGAGTGAAAAAGGCGGAAATGGATTCTGGGCTGCGGTTGGTTTCAATGACAGAGAACAGTGGCAGAGATTGAGAGAGGGGTATGGATGGCAGGAGGTGTGGAGGCTTGGTTGGTGCCTAGTTTGTAGATGGATGTTAGTAAAGGCGGGATTGGGGGAGTTGAATGTTGCAGGGGATGAGAGAGAATGGGGTGTTGTAGAGGCTGAGAATAGGGAGAGGTGAAGAGAGGGGAGAGATGATGACTGCTGTAGTGGTCGCAGCAGGTGATCGAGAGAGACGGGGCTCCGAGAGGTTGTAGCAGGGTGGAGGAAGGCAAGTTGTTGAGATGGTAATGGTGGAAGAGGAGAGAAGAAAATGTTGGGCTACAGTTGGCAGTGATGAGGGATAGAGATGGGCGGAGATATATGGAACAGGTGACAGATAAGTGGCTGCAGCAAAGGTAGGGGATAGCAGCGGTGGTGAGATGGGCGCACGACTGAGAGGAGGGGTACACAACTGAGTTATGTTTTTTAGAGAGAGAGAGAAAGCGATGGGAGGATGGGAGAGAGCGTAGCAGGTTGCTGAGCAAGAGAAGTGGGTGACTGAGAAAGAGGTGGGCACAACTGGCTGTGGTCACGAGTTTGGTGGTGAAGAAAGTTCAGTGGTGCACGGCAGCGGGAAGTGGGTAGTGCACGGCGTGGCATGGAGATGGGTTGTGGAATTCATGTATGGCGATGAATTGTGGAATTCAAGCACGACGTTGGGGTAGAGTTCACGCATGGCGATGGGTAGGTTGCACACACGGCAATGGGCAAGTTGTACACACGACAGTAAGGTGGGTTGCACAAGCAATAGTGAGGTGGGTTGCACATGCGGTGTTAGGGAAGATGGTCGCAAACGGCTATAGGAAAGATGGTCACAAACTGCGATAGGGTAGATGGTTGAAAACGGTGATAAGGAAGATGGTCCCAAACGGCCATAAGGAAGATGGTTGCAAACAACAATAGGGAAGAAATGTTTGGGGAAACGATGGTCGCGCGGGACCCGGAGCGTGAGAGGAAGAAAGAGAACACGAGGGTGCACAACAGGGGGGTGATATGAGGGTACACAGCAAAAGGAGGGGAAGGGAGGTGGATATGAGGGATTACCAGAAAAAGGAGGAGGTATATCCGAGGGTGCACAGGGAGCAGGTAGACATGCAGGGGATAAAAGAATGAGAAAAGAGAGAAATCATGGTCTTGCTGGACCACAAGGAGGGAGAGAACAATGTTGTGGTCGTAAGGGACGACTGGGAACTGGGAAGAGGAGGGTCGTGGTCATATGAGCCCACAAAGGAAGGAAAGAGAGAAGTAGACAAGGAGAAAGAGTGAAACACAGACGGCGATCGGGTTCCACCATCTATGAAAGAAGAGAGAGAGAGATGAGAGAGAAAGAGATAGAAAGAGAGAAAAAGAGAACAGAGGGGAGAGAGAAAGATAGAAAGAGAAAAAGAGAAGAGAGAGAAAGATATAGAAAGAGAGAGAAGAAAAGAGAGAGAAGAAAGAGAAGAGAGATATTTACGTTAAGCCCAAGGGTACCGCCCAAAAATTTCTCTCTCCTTTCTCTCTCTCTAAAAACGTTACCCAACAATGAAGAACGATCAAAATTTTATTAAGCAAAGTGGGATCCCTTGTACAATGATATCACATGATATATAAAGTGGGTTGGATTGATCAAAATTAACCCTAATTACTGTTATTTACAATTTGAATTAAAGAAAAATCTAAAAATGGATACAAAATGACAGTTTTGCCCCTGCCCAACAATACAAAAATTTTCAAAACAGTCCCTACTGCTGCCCTAGATTGTGTGTGATCTTCCATGGCCGATTCAGGGTTGCTCTGGTGCCTGTTTCACCAAAAGATGATTAATTTCTCGTTGGGCTCGGTATGACGATTGATTTGGTACTAACTTTGAACTACGGATAGCGTTTTTGGGTCACCATCATGCGACTCAAAATTGACACGAATCTTGCAAATTTCTGATCGATAGTGCACTCATTTCTTGATGTTTTTCTTTGGTTTCTTCGCTGAATTGCACTGAGCATGCCATCATGATAACGTTGCAACAAACGCAGCTTGATTTTATGCCCGGACAAAGATTTTTTCATCTTGGGTTTTTGGCCGAATCTTGAATTTTGGTGGCTGGAATCTGCAGCAACTTCAATGCCTTCGTGTATGAAATTCGACAGTCCATCACACGTGAGGTTTGGCTCAGATGTAGCCTCATACCATACACACACGATGGAACTGGTCTCGCGTTGATTTGTTATGCGCGCGCCGTGATTTGGTCGCTGGAGCGAGGTGTGTCGCTACTGAATTTTCTGCAACTGTCTTCACAAATCGTTAACTTCTTTCTAGTTTTTCTCCCTACTCGAGAATTTTCACGGGGCGTGCCACATATAAAAACGCTCGTCTTAACAAGACGAACACACTCACCAAATTTGAGTGCGATTCGATTCAAACGAGTGAGATACAGGTCTTCAAAGTTGTTTCTCGTGGCTGTGCAAACCAATCTCCTTTAATGGAGATTGGTACAGGGAGGCCGCACGGGAATAGCATGTGGCCTATCCATTTTTAATGTTTTACCCATAACTTTATCATGGAACATTTGTTTAAGCTGAAACTTGATCATTAGGGTTTTTGACCATTCGGGATCCAATGGTGGTGATCTCATAGTGATTTGATGCACCGAAAATAGAGTTCTAGTTATGGGTCCATTTCGGGGTGCTAGAGGCAGATTTTTCTGAAAGTGTTTCTTAGTAGGTGGCCTTTTGAAATGCTTAAAAACATTCTAACCCATTCTGAGGCAATTTTGAGACTGTTTATAATTCCATTGTATATTAGGGTTTTATTGACCGACTTCTCTTTTATTATGCATCGGGGACCCAAGGTGCTGAAAAATATGCTCAAACAGCTTGCCCCACTAAATGTTGTGCTTTGAGAGATGCGAGAAGGACAACATTCAAAAAATATCCTTGACTTTATTACTTTTTTTTTCCTAGCCACAGGACCATGTGAACGCCAAGGAGATATCCACACAATGTTGTAACTAGGATGCTCGGACGTTTGGATGCAATGTACAGGTCCATCCGTAGAGACTTGGGGGGGAAAGAGAATTTTGAGGGATCCTATCATAGTCCTCACCCTCACATGGACTATTTTGTGTTTTGAAGGTATTAGTATTTTAAGTCCTCACCATGTTCAATGCTACCTGTGACGGCCTTGTGATGATAAATGGGCTACATTGTCACCCAACACCGAAGAAGGAAGGGGGACCGGGTAACTTGTCACCAAGATTTGAAGAAGGGATGATAATTAGACTGCTTGTCACCCAACACCGAAGAAGGGATAATGACCGGGCTACTTGTCACCCAGCTTTACAGAAGGGATGAAGAGACGAAGGAGAAGAGAGGCATGCATAGTACTACCGATGTCATGCATCTGAAGGGAGAGAAAAAGAGAAGAAATGAAAGAGAGAGGGAGGGACACGTACGGTGCTGTCACTGATGCACATGTTAGGAGAGAGAAGAAGAGAAGAATAACGAAAGAGAAGCATGGACAGTACTATCGATATCGTGCATGTGAGAAGAAGAAAGAAAAGAGAGAAAGAGGGGCATGTACGACACTGCCACTGCCATGCATGTTACAAGAGAGAAGAAGAGAAGAAGAGAAAAAAAGAAAGAGAGAAAGAGAGAAAAAGAGAAGAAAAGAGAAAGAGAAGTACGCACAGTACTACCGATGTCGTGCATGTGAGAAGTAGAAAGGAAAGAGAGAAAAAGGGGCATGTACGATACTGCCACTGTCAAGAGAGAGAAGAGAAAGAGAGGCAAAGAAGGAAAGAAAGAGGGGCATGTACAAGACTGCCACTGCCATGCATGTCAAGAGAAGAAGAAGATAAAGAAAGAGAGGTGTTGAGGGAAGCTTTTTAAATCTGCTCACCCAGTTGGGCGATGTTTGTGAGGGATGCTTTTAAAGTCTGCTCACCTTGTTCAACGATGTTTGTGATAATGAAGGGAGTGCTAGTTGAAGCCCCCTGTGGAAGCGAGCATTGCATCAACCTTCTCTCTTGGTCCAAGCAGCCTTTGCGCGTTTTGACTTGGACTTGGGAAGTGGTGTCGTAGAAACAGTTTTCACTAACCCCCTTTTATTTAGGGCTCTTTTACCCATAACCTTACGACGATGACCACCCTTACTCGTCAATTTTTACTCACAGTGCCCTTTCAGGTTTTCACCGTGCCCGGGATTTCATTTTCACAGAACTATCTTACTCATAGTTTCGTGACCATGCCCATCTGTCATTTTTACTCATGGTATTCCCTTGTTCAGGTATACACCATGCTCGTTATTCTCTTTTTTTTGTGAAGGCATGCTTAAGGTCATGCCTTCGAGACCTAGGCGAAGCCTTTTAACATCATGCGGTCAGGACGTGCACTATAGTTTAAGGTCGTACATGTGGACTATGGTGGAGATGGGTGGCAATCTATTGAGCTCATGGAGTGATTATGGTAGTGGTTTGACTCATTTTTGGGGAGATGGAACGAGGCTACCCATGAAATATGGATGATATATGGATGGTGGAAATTGGTGACCCACTAGCTGACGGCGAGTATGGTGGTGGGATGGCTCACCGTTTGTGAGTGAGGGTGAAACTCACTGAGGAATGATGAATGGTAATGAAGGAAGATGGATTTACTGGGGAGGTTGATGAAGGTGGTGCGCACACACAAATGGGTTAGTTAGGGAAGGTAGAAGTCGGATGTAAACGACGTGTGCATGTGTGTGGGGGCGTATTTAAGGTCATGCCTCCTAGACCTATGCAAAGCAGTTTAAGGTCAAGCAACCAGGACGTGCACTATCGTTTTGACGTCATATAGCTTGGACTGTGGCAATGCAGTTTAAAGTGGTGTAGCTAGGACCATGTAATTAAGGTCACGCAACTAGACCTCCACTACAGTTTAAGGTCATATAGTTTGGACCATGGTGCTAAGCCTTTTAACGTCATGCGGCCAGAACATGCACTATGTTTTAAGGTCATATAGCTTGGACCGTGGCTATGCAATTTAAATTCATGCAGCTATGACCATGCAGTTTAAGGTCGTGCAACTAGACCTCCGTTATAGTTTAAGGTCGTATAGTTTGGACTATGCAGTTTAGGGTCATGCATCTTGACCGTTGTGTGGGTAACCATATAGGTGAAGCTCTATGGTGAATAGGCCCATGGATGACAATCTGACTCCCTGAGGATAAAATGGTTAATGTCATACACAAGCAGAGGGCTCAGATGGAGATGGTGGCCCGACAAGGGATGGCAGATGAAAGCGTACTTCACTGGATATTAGGGGGTGAGTGTGACTCCATGGGGATGAAGGGCAGTGGCATGCTCATAACTTCATTGGGGATAATGATGGGACGTGCATGGTGATGACATGCTCGGCAGTAGGAGAGCACGTCTTAAGAACATGCACGGCAATAGCATGCTTGGTGATGAAGCACACACGACAGTAGCATGCTCGGCAATGAATCATGCATGACGGTAGCATGCTTGGTGATGACATGTTCAGCAGTAACATGCTCGGTGGTAGCATGCATGGGGGTGAGGCATGCACGATGGTGGAGCATGCGGGGTGGTGAAGAAGGAACATGCGCGATGATTGAGGGGACGTGCAAGCGAGAGATGCATGAGAGTGGCGGCTTGCGAAGGACCTCGGGCTCAGGCTTAGGAGCTACAACCCCGATCAACTTGGTCTCATGGGGAAATTTCTTTTAAGGTCTTGTGCCCCGAACAGACCGCCAAGGGGTGCTTTTAAAAGTCCTCACCCTTGTTGAACTTGTTGAGGGAAATTTAAGGTCTTCACCCACTTTAGTCCATTGTAGAGGTAGGGGCACGCATGGCAAGGAATGGGATCATGGGCAATTGAGGTGTATGACAGAAGCTTAAGGGGGCTATGATTGGTGTGATTCAACTGGGAAAATAGTGGCCAGGAGAGTCTTGAGGTGATGCGTGGTGAAAGCACCCTATCAGGTGAAATGGTATGAAGTCACACGGTCAGAACTACGGTACGCCTCTTTGGGATATAGCATTATGGAGGCAATCACATGCTTTAGAATTTGACAGTTAGAACTGCGATACGCCTCTTTATCAATGAGGCGGTTGCATGCTTTTGCTTCGAAGCCTCACAGTCGGAACTGTGGTACACCTCCTTGGGATATGGCATTGTAGAGGTGGTCACATGGCTTGCATGCTTCGCTTTGAAGTCTCACAGTTCAACCGAGGTACACCTTGATTAGGGAGAACATGTCGGAGGGATGGTGTCCTTTCATCGGGGGCTTGTGAAGAAGGATGTAGTAGGGGATGTGCAGGAGGGTGTCATGCAGTAACCCCATGGAGATATGTAAGAACGGGAAACAGTCTATAGTCGTGCGAATGGACTATATGTCGTGCAGTTTAATGTCTTGCTATAGGGACGTGAGACATATTTACTCGTGCTTTCCCATAAGGCAAGGTCAGCACACCCGTCATTTGAGAGGGACTACCCCGAAGGGTTTTCACCATGTCCCTTTTATTTCGACAATTTTTCCCATAGTTCCCTTGTAGGTTTTCACTATGCCCGTCCTTTTCTTTCTCTTCTTTTTCCTGATCAACATAAGATGGCAGAGGTTTCTAATAGCGATTCGTCCTTCCTGTCACTGAGGCATCGCATCTTTTTAATGCTTTGACCACCATGCCTTTTACTAGTCCTTCATTCCTAATTCAAAAAAAAGATGGAGAAGGGACTGGTAGTGAGGGAGGTGAGAGTGGGAGTAGTTCATCACTTGATGGCCTTGTTTCGATGTTCGGGAGCAGTGCTTGAAAGATGATAAATAGTGCTTGGTGCCCCAAGAGGGTACGCTCAAGCTTATGAGACTTCAGTACCGCTTGACGCAAGGTTTCTATCATTTCATCTTTCGACCTCATCTCGGCCTGTAATTGCCTTAATGTGGCCTTAAGCTATACAATCTGATCTTCATAAGCTTCTAGTACTTCAACAATCACAACGGTTTTGACACTAGCCGTACTTGGGGGCTCTTTACAATTAAGAGAGAACCTGAACTTCTCATAGGATGGTAAGCCTCCATCATCATCCTCAAGAAGATACATGAGGCATTCATGACATGAGGAGAGAAGACAATTGGCTTTGTCGGGAGTCGTGGCATTCTTTGGGCATGGAGGAGCCACATGAACAATGTTAGAAACGGAGCGTGTTTCATCCTCTACTCTGGAGCAGCTTTCCTTGGATGCGAGTGATGAGTTCTCATCAAAGGTAAGAGTGTTCGAGGCGGAGCAAGCAAGGGAAGTAGCATCATTAGGACCAATGAGAGTAGACAAATGTTCATCACGTGTCCAAGATTCTGTGATGAATCCCTGGAAAGACGGAATGAAAGTGGCTAGTGGCAGGGTCCCCTTCTTATTCTGAAGGTCGATCTTGACATTAAGTTGTTCAAGCCCTTGCAGTGGCTCAATAGTATCAGTTTTCTCTTTAGCTTGATCTTGAGGAGCGGGATGTCAAGGCATACTTTGAGGGGAGATGATGGATCATTCTCTTGTATTACAGGAAGGGAACCTGTCTCTTCATGGATCGAACTATCCACCACAAAGGGGTCGTGGCCGGTGCCCTCAGTGGGCTCGGCTTCCATTTCGCTTGAGGAACCGAGGCTGCCGCGGAGCGGTGCCTTCGGGCCTAACAGGAGTCTAGTGAAATCGATTCAGACCCACGAGCAACCCCAAGCACAATCTGCTCAAACAAGCCATTGCTCTCGGTGCCTTAACCCGAAATGGATTCGGGTGTCTGATCGGGTGATGGCATTGTTGGCATAGGATTGATGGGGTCACTGACAGACTAGCTTTTTACCTCATTTGTAGATTCGTCCTTTCCAAGAGTGGGACTTGGATCTTCATAGATAACTAGCTTCACCATGCCCCGAGTAACCGTTTTGGTGTTCTCCTCAATCCATGTTTTTCTAGCATCATTCGCATGGGGAAAGAAAAGGCTCTCGTCTGCGATAGTGAAGTCTTCCATGGTGTCCTCTTATTCGCCCTCAAAACTAGGGGAAGTTTTGGATCTATACATGTGTGCATGTTGCACATGTGTGCTTCAGGAGGGCAGGGGATTAACACGTGTGCACCCTCTGCAGAAGGACTTCAGGTGACATGGTGGTTAACCGGGCTCGTGTAGCATGTCCAGGCTTAAGAGGCCTGGTGCCGCGAGAATGTGTGTGTGACGGAATGGCTGCACAACCATCCCTCACAGAGTGAGTGGACATGTGCTGGGAGGGGGAACTTTGCGGTTCCCCCTCATGTGCTTGGGCAGACGTAATGAAATGCTGCCCCGAGTAGTGCAGTGCATTAGCAAGGGGTGTTCAGGGCCGGATCCAAGAAGAGCCGAACCTTGATAGTGTTTCGAGGTAACATGAGGGTTTCCCTGAAGATGTGCAGGGCCAAGTCCAAGAAGACCCGAACCCTGGCAGTGTTCAGAGGTAACTTGAGGGTTGCCCCAAGGATGTGCAAGACCAAGTCCAAGAAGATCAGAACCTTGAGAGTGTCCCGAGGTAACCTGAGGGTTGGCACGAGTGGTGCAGTGTTCAGGTGAAGGATGTGCAACGTAAGTCAAAGAAGACCCGAACCCTGACAGTGTCCCGAGGTAACTTGGGGGTTGCCCTGATTGGTGCAATGTTCACATGAAGGATGTGCAGGGCCAAGTCCAAGAAGACCTGAACACTGATAGTGTCCCGAGGTAACCTGAGGGTTGCCCTGAGTGATGCAATATGCATGCAAAAGGGGTCCAAGGCTCGGTTCAAGAAGACCCGAACCCTGATGGTGTCCCGAGGTAACCTGAAGTTTGCCACGTGGTGTAGCTAGAACGGATGGTCCACTAGCATTGCTGGCTGTGTGTGAGGTGGTGACTTCAGAGCCGGCTTCTCCTAGTGTCGAGCATCCCATTTCAGGGGCCTGCGGTGTTAGAGAATGAGGGGTAGCCTCACGGCGACCCGCAGGAGCAATGGTAAATGAACTTCCAGTCATGGGAGAGGGAGGGGTACCCTCCGTGCTACCCCGAGCAAGGGGACCAGAAAGTGAGTTACTCGTAGCAGGGTGCGCGCTTTGTGTGGTGGCATGTGTGACACCAATGCAGGGTGCGTTGGTAAAGGGTCCACGATTGTAAGGAGGTAGGAAGCGAGGGACTTTAAGGTCCATCCTCACCTCTTTCCAAGTGATGACCTGGGAGCGCGACACAAGGTCAATGCTTCGGAGAAAGGCCAAGAACAAGTTTCGAGGAGCCTGTTCCGGATGAACACTCACGAGTGCGGGGATTATGAAACCCCTGACTCTGATGAAGAGGTTGAGCAACCCCGAAGACAGGTGTGTGTATAGTGAGCAGGAATAAAGAGAAAGGAAGGTCAAACAAGAATCATCCAACGATGGGGTAGTGTGTCCAAGTGTAGTCGCCAAGCAGGTTAGGTGTCTCGATCTTGCCCTTGACATATTGGAGTGGTTTCGAGTTCGAGATGGACCTAGGACCTACGATTGCTCTCTTGGGAACCACGTAAAGAAGACATGGGCAAGAGTACCAACCAGTGAGAGAGGAATTAAAGTCGTGAGGTAGGACTTACGTTACGTGGGTCCGTGACACGCTTGGGTTAGCTTACGTGGGTGCCCTCTTAAATCACGTTGGAATGCCCCCTTGGCCTGCGACCGGTTTGGAATCGCCTCCCTTGACCCATTTCTCCTTTCCTGCAAACACACACACATCAAAAATACAAAGGTGTGTGTTTGAACGTATTTTTTAGCGCCTTAGTAGTCCCTGATTAGGAATAAGTTGGAAGCATGTCAATATAGCCTACAAAACAGTTGAAATTATCAACAATCTCATAATGGCCCCCGAATTAGTCAAGATCTTCATCCGCACTTCAAAAGACCACCTGTCAAGTTTCATCATGATCAGACATGTCTAAGGCAGTGAACACAAAGAAAAAATTTTAGAAAATCGATCTCTAGCACCTTAAAATGGACCCTGCAACTAGAGCCATACTTTTGGTCCGTAAAGCAGTTGTGGCACCACCACAATTAGATCCGGTATGGTCGGAAACTCCTATGAGTCAAGTTTCACCTTAATCAGGCATTCTAAGACAAAGTTGCGGGTAAAGTACGGAAAAGAGGTAGATCGTACACTATTCCCACATGGCCACCCTGCACAAAAACTCCATTAGAGGTGGATGTTTTCACAATCATGAGCAGTCACTTTCAGGCCTATATCTCACTCGTTTCAAGTTGGATTGCTCCCAAATTTGGTAAGCCTATCCATCTCATCATGACGAACAATTCGATATATGGTATGCCCCGTGACAACGCTTGAGTAGAGAGAAAAACTAAATGAAAATCGCTGATCCGTGAAAGAAGTTGCAGAACATTCAGCAGCAGCACGCCTCGTTTGAGCAGCCAGGTTACGACGCTCGCATACCCGATCAACACGAAACCAATTGCTCTATGTTCATGAGGTCCAAGGTTATCTCTGGTTTGAACTTCATGTACTATGAACGGTTGGATTTCACACACGAAGGCATCAAAGCTGTTGTAAATTTCGGCCACCGGATTTCAAGATTCCCACCAAAAACTCTAGACGAAATAATCTTCATCCGAACATGAAATCAGGCTACCTTTGTTGCAACGTGATCGTGACAGCATGCTCGGTGTGATTTAATGAAGAAATCATGAAGAAACATCAAGGAACGAGAACACAATGGATCCGAGGTTTTAAGATTCAAGTCTCATGATCGTGGTCCGAAATACGATTCATGACTCGAGGTTGGTATCAAAATGATCGTCATGACAAGCCCTACAAGAATAAAATAATATTTCTATTAAACGGGCATCAGAATGACCTTGGGTCAGCCATGAAAGATCACACAAGTTCTTTGGCAGCGATAGGGATTGTTTTAAAATTCCACACATTGTTAGGTAGGGGCTAAACGGTTCTTTTGCACCCATTTTTAGAATTTCTTTTATTTCAATTAAATTATAATTATCTCCAATTCAAGGTAGTTTTTGGGCATCCATCCACATTTTAGCCCAATTCTATATAAGCATGCAAAGCTAAATTGTAAGAACCCTCGGATCATTTTGCAAACCGATCAATAAAATTTAAATTTCCTCTTGTGTTTGTGGATAAATCTTGGAGAGAGAGGGAGGAGAGAGAAGAAACTGATTGATCGCCTCGAGCAAGTAACTTTCTCTCACCTCTCCTCTCTTCTCCCCTCTCTCCTCCCTCTCTCCTCCCCTCTTTCTCTCTCCTCCCTCTCTCCTCCCCTCTTTCTCTCTCCTCCCCTCTCTCCTCCTCTATCTCTCTCCTCCCGCCTTTCTCTCTTCCCCTCTCTCTCGTCCTCTCTTTTCATCTCTATCTCTTTCTCTCTTCTTCTCATTTCTTTCTCTCTCCTCTCTTCTTCTCATCTATTTCTCTCTTCTCTCTTTTTCTCATCTATATCTCTCTCTTTCTTCTTCTCATCTTTATCTCTTTCTCTTTCTTCTTCTCATCTCTATTTCTCTCTCGTTTTCTCATCGCCATCTCTTTCTCTTTCTTCTTCTCATCTCTATTTCTCTCTCTTCTTCTCATCTCTCTCTTTTCTCTCTCTTCTTCTCATCTGTATATCTTTCTCTTTCTTATTCTCATCTCTATATGTCTCTTTCTTCTTTCATCTTTATCTATTTCTCTTTCGTCTTCTCATCTATATCTCTCTCTTTCTTCTTCTCATCTGTATCTCCGTTCGTATTGCTCTTATGTCAATTGGTGAAGCCTAACGTCGATTGGTTTTCTCTTTCTTCTATCAATGGATGAAGTCTAGCACCGGTTGGCTTTTCTCTCTCTTCTGTCAATTGGTGAAGCCTAGTGCTTGTTGGTTTTCTCTTTCTTTTGTCAATCAGTGAAGACTAGCATCGTTTTGTTTTCTCTCTCTTTTTTCAATTGGTGAAGCCTATCACTAGTTGGTTTTCTCTCTCTTCTGTCAATCGACGAAGCCTAACGTCAGTTGGTTCTCTCTCTCTCGCCTATTTTGACACAATCGATAAAGTTTAACACCGATTGGTTTTCTCTCTCTTCTTCTGTTGCAGTTGGCGAAGCCTAGCGCCAGCTCGATCTCTCTCTTGCTTCTCCCCCTTCACAACCGGTGCAAGCCTAGTGCCAGTTGGTTCTCTTCTGACGCAGTTGGCGAAATCTATTACCGACTGTATTTTCTCTCATTTCTTCTCACACAGTCGGTAAATCTTAGCGCCGACTGTGTTTTCTCTCTCTTCCTTCTAACACAGTCGGTAATGCCTAGTGTCGACTGCATCTTCCTTCCCTCTCTCTTTTATTCTCTCATCTTTCATACTCTTCTCTTCCTTTCTTCTCTCTACTTCTTTATGTTCCCTTCTCCTCTTCTCTTTCTTTCCTCATAACCTTCATTCTCTTATTCGACTAAAGAGGGATTGAGGTCAGCTTCTCATGGTAGTCCTGTTGTCTAACCATAATATTGTTGTGTCAGGATTGCTTGGCCTGCTTTATTGCCACGACAGACTAACCATCCTACTTAGCTAGTTGGTACTGGTTATGACGTCTAGTAGTAATCTTGTGAGCTGGTCTTAGCTACTGAGCCTGTTTTTCTTACATGTCAAGTCAATTACTTACTAACCTGGTCATCGCACTGATCCTCGCCCCCTCCATCGAATTCTTCTCTCCTCCGTCCTACTTCTCTTTTTTTTTATATTTGAATGTGCATGCTTGTGTACGTTCATTAAAGAGGAAATGGGTGAGGTTTGCCCCACCTGTCTTATAACCTTTGCGATATATGTGTGATTGCATAAACAAGAAGAATACAAGACAAGGGAGGCGATTCCGAACCAGTTTTATTACTGGAGGGCTTTCTTCATGATCTAAGAGGGCGTCCAAGCGAGCCAACTCGAGTAAGTCCCGAACAGACAATAAATTCCTCTCTCACCTGTTGGTAACACCTGCCTCTGTTTTCGAATGAGGTTCCCATGAGAGTGATCTCGAGAACGTCTTGGGTCTTCCCTCGAAACCCGAGATGCGTGTCGATCGATCCCCGAAAGGGTCCGAAGGGTGAGATAGAGGCACCTAATCATCTTAGCAACTCCACTGGGGACTTACTACCCCTTAGCTGGATCGTCCTAATGTGGTTAGTTTCTTCTGTATCTGCTTTCATCATCTTTGCATATTTTATTTACAGCTTGCGGGTTCTGTAACCTACTCATCCTGATCGAAGATTTTCTATCCCCATATTCGAGAGTGTTCCTAGGGAACAAGTTCTTTCGACTTCGTTCCCAACCATCCTCCCAGGTCTTCCCCTTGTCTAGCTCCCAGGTCTTAACCTGAACCAGTGTGAGGTGGGACTTAAAGGTCCCTCACTCCCCATCTCCTCACTCTGGTAGAAACTCCACCAAGGCACCCTGCATTGATAGCACTTCTGTTGCCCCACACAGCATGCACGTACGCACCGACAAGTCACTCGCCGATCGTGTTCCTGAGGTACGCCAAAAGGCAAACAAGTTGTCGTTGCTTCTGTGGATTGCCATAAAGCTACCCCCCACATTTCTGCACCACTAGTCTCTATCCCTAGAAGCTCCACACATCGAGGAGGAAACCCCACGGTCTCCACCCCTCACACACACCACAAGGCTCGTGGGTTGCCTACTCGAGTCACACCTCGAGGCAACCCTTACATTACCTCGAGACCGTGTCCAAGATCGAACCTTTCAAGGTCAGGTCCTGCACACGCTACTCATGTGCATCTCACTGCTCGAGGCAATGCCATTACTACGTCGACCCGAGTAAATAAGAGACGACTTCCTTGTCCTCCTACTATGCACACACAAGCGCACCCCATAAGGAGCAGGCCTACACCTGTTTATGTGTAGACACTTGCTCGCAGTTCTCTCCCTCTTAAGGCCAGATCACTTGCACGAGCCGAGGTTGACCCCTAGGTCTCCCGTAATCCTTCTTCATTGGGTGCACATGCGTCACCATCACAGACGCCCCATCACCCTTGACTCAGGCCTTCTTATGAGTTAACCCCGCTCTTGCCTGCCCCTCATTCATCGGGCAAGCACCTTCAACCTTGGTACTCGAAGGTTTTCCCCAGAAGTACCATTTTGAACCAGCCCTGTCACTTTGGTTGTGTCCTTGGACCCTACAAGAGAGCTCAGGGCATTGACCTGATGGAAGATCGAGTCCTTCATCCCCCTCGGCCCAAGATGACTCAAGTTCCTGGCCCTCATCCATTGCTGCATCTGATGGTGACAGCTCTCTCCTGTGCAAGAAGAGCTAACTAGCCGCGACTTAGAACGTAGTTTTGGCATTAAGTCCATCAAATCCTTAAGGCTAAACGTGATAGAGGTCTGCAAATTTTGACTAAGGAGGTGATCGAGGCAATCAAAAAAACTAATTCTAATGACCCTCTTCACCTGAATGCCTTCTACCCCCTTCAGACGATTGAGCCTGAAGAAAAGCTCCATCAGCCCTGCATTGTGGTCACTGTCGTAGAAGATGACCCAACCACTCAGCGCCACGGTCCCAGGAACGCCGAGAACTGGTCCAAATGCGATCAGCATACAAGAGTCGAGTTTAGTCAGGGCATGCTGGCCCCTATTTACTGACCTACCACGTGCAACCTGTCAAGATCGCAAGCCCTCAGTTGCCACTAACATTGACCCCCATAGAGAAACGGTGAGCATAATGGTTGTAAGCGAGCCCCGTGACACGTAGGAGGAGCACATGAACAAGTTCGAGGATATGCTGATTGCGATGATGGAAAAGATCGATCGTACCGATACCGCATGCCAATCGGCTAACTATGAGGCCAATTCCCATCACTCTGATGGTGCACCTCCACGGCAGCCCCCTCCCTTTACCTCACAGGACAATTATGTCCCTCACCTAGTCTCTCAGATAGATATTGACACTATGGTCACCCATAGCCTAAAGAACAGAATAATTCCCGGGGATACAGGGTGCAACGCCTTATCAAAATCCATACCCCTCGTAGATTGATCAGATCCCATTTCCCCCAGAGTATAAGAAAGGGAAGTTTCCTTATTCAACGGAACTACCTCCCTTAACCAGCATATTGCCCACTTCCAGGCAGCATGTTGAGAAACTGTGGCTGACGAGAGATTTCTTCTCTGAGAGTTTGTTGAGATCCTCAACGACCCAGCATTTCAATGGTATGCTTAACTTCCTCCAACCTCAGTCCACACATGGGAGGAGATGGAGAAAATGTTCTATCAAAGCTTCTATGAGGTTAAGAGAAAGATTCAAACCATCGAAATTTTCACCCTAACCCAAGACCCCGATGAGCCTATGGCAGTTCATATCAAGATGGAGAAAGGTTGCTTCTCGCCATCCTAATTCTATGCTTGAGAAGGAAGCAGCCCAAACTTGTGTGCAGAACATGCGACCCAAGATCGCTCCACATGTCAAGGCCTCTAATCTGACCTCCATGTCGGAGTTCATCTCTAAATCAGTTCTCATAGAAAGTTTATCACGCCACCAAGGTGCGACGTAACAACCATCTACAAGCTCAGCAAACAACCAGGGCAATGGTAACTCTCGGAATAACACACAGTGCAGTAAACAGAAAGGGGTAATCAGTGCAGCCGTCATGGTCGCTGATTCAAAGAAGGCTTCTTTCCAAACTTTAGACCTCTCTAAGGGGGTAAGCACAACAAAGGTAACACCCCAAGCTGGCGAGCAACAACAATCGTCCAATCAGGTACGCCCACCAGCCAACCTTGATCAGAATGATTATTTAACCAGGCATAGGAACAAGATCTATCACTTCGAGAAGGAGTGGGTCCCTATGTTGTTCCTGCTATTATTTGAACAGAATATGATCCAGCTTCCAGAAAGCAAGTTCCCTGAGCAACCTGGCCTTGATACTCAGGCGAATTATTGTGCCTACCATCAAAGGATCAATCATCCCACAGATGATTGCTACACGCTAAAGGATATTATCGAGACCCTGATTCAGACGGGTCAGAAAAAGCTTGAAGACTTAAAGAAGGCCTTTAGGGCAGCTGAGCCCTCTTATGCCATAACTATCCAAGAGGAGGACGAAATACCTGATATTCTTTACGCCTTCTTCATTATAATGCATCAGGAAGGCTTAATCACACTGAAGCAGGTAAGGCAACCCCGTCGCCTTGCTAAAGGGGCTGAAGATCGTTGGTGCACATACCATCTGATAAGAGCCCATTACCTGTCAGAATGCACAACTTTCGTGCATATATTGGCAAAGAAAATGCGGAAATGTCAAGATTTTTACAATCTCCTGATAAGTGATCTCCAATTCATTCCTCTATCAGTGCAAGAAGATCTCACAAAGCATGACCTTCCTATCAATGACTCTGACTCCGCGAGTCCTCGACTTCCGAGCCATGAATAGTCTACCATGGTGAAAGCTGACTCAAGTCCTTAAGACAAGAAGCAGTTCACCAAGCTCGAGCTATTCACAAGCCTAGCGAGACGAATCAAACATAACCTCAGAAAACCAGAAAGAGCTGCGCACCAAGGGCTACTCGCCGAAGAAACACGATCGCTCAATCCACGATCGAGCAGGAATTCCTCAGACCCCTTCCTCCACTGCCGACTTTACTAAACGTCATCCCTGGCACGATCCTTCTTCCATCTTCATCCTTCCAAGAAGACGCTCCCATGCCATCTCCCACTTAGTATACATCCGATGATGGTGATGACATTAAAAGCACTCCCTAATGGTCTAAGCAAGGGAAAGACCTAAAGAGCCCCTACACCCATCCAACCCTGGTGACGATGTAAAAAGCTTCCCAGATCGGTCTGCTGAGGGGAACGATTTTAAAAGTCCCCAACCTTCTAAACCTATTTCTTCTTATTTTCCTACTAGTAATCTTTATTCTTCTATCCCCCCTGCAGGTAAAACCTTGAAGTGCTCGGACATCAAGGCTCTCGACCGAGAATTCGAAAGAATCAATATAAGAAGGATGCAACGGAAAGGATTGAGAAAGACCCTGGCACAGGCAGCAGGATTTCTAACAGTTTTTGATGCCCTGGCAGTTAAATCCAAGGCAGAGCCACCTTCTTCAAAGCACAAGAAGTCAAAGCCAAAGGAACCCCAGTGGCCCCCTGAGGCTGACTTTGAGCAGAGACTGAGAGAGTCAAGCAGGCAAAGTTTCTACTCTCAAGATACTTGCCACATGATACAAGTCTATGAAGTACTAGCCAGCACGGGCCAAACACTATAGATAGCCACTCAAATGCCGTGTGATTCACATTGGCACACATCTTGCACTATAATCGTTGAATCCCAAATTCCCTGTAATCCCCAAGTCGAACTTCTACAGTCTGAGAAACAATCTCTATTCACCGAAGACCCTTCCATTCGTCAATATGAGGAAGGTGTGAAAATTATGATCCACTCCCGACCTCTATCAGATTAGAAATGTCAGGATCATGGGTCTCTGCACTTGAGGTCGATCAAAATATCTCTAAAAACAACGATGAAGAGTTGCAAGAGGCTCCAGAAGAATGGGAAGAATGTGGTCAGGAAATAGTTGATGAACTCCAAGAAATAAATCTTGGAGATGAAGCAGACCCTAGACCCACTTTCATTTCAGCGAATATGTCTCCAAAGGAGAAAGAAGATTTCATTACCTTCTTGAGAGAAAATCGATACGTCTTTGCTTGGCATTACCATGAGATGCTTGGTTTAGACCCTCCAGTCGTCGTTCACCATCTCGGCATTGATCCAACCATCAAACCTATCAAACAGAAATCAAGAAGGTTCAAGTCTAACCTTGAAATGCAGATAGATGCTAAGGTAACCAAACTCAGACAAGCAGGTTTCATTCGTGAATTCAAGTACCCGAAATGGCTAGCAAATGTCGTTCCAATCAAGAAGAAGAATGGTCAAATCAGGGTGTGAATTCATTTTCACGATTTCAATACTGCCTGTCCCAAGGATGACTTCCCGTTGCCATTCACCTAGGTGATCATCGACTCTACAACTCACTGTCAAATCTTTTCCTTCCTGAACAGATATTCTGGGTATAATCAGATAAGGATGGCGTCGAAGATGAAGAGGCCAATGCATTCTTAACTCTAAAAGGGGTCTTCTGTTACATAATGATGCCTTTTGAATTAAAGAATGCTAACGCGTACCAGAGAGTAATGACGATCATTTTCAAAGACATGATGCATAAAGAGGTGGAGTGTTATGTAGATGACTTGGTGGTAAAATCCGAAGAGAAGGATGCCCATATGAGAGATCTTGAAAAGGTGTTCAAGCGGTTGGGCCTTCATCAACTAAAAATGAACCCACTATAATGTGCTTTTGGCGTGTGTTCGGAAAAATTCTTGGGGTTCGTCGTCAGACATCGAGGGCTTGAAGTTGAGCCAATCAAGATTAAGGCAATCCAAGCAATGTTGTCACCGACTACACCTCAAGAACTGCACTCCCTCCAAGGGCAACTGGCATACATTCGCAGGTTCCTTTCGAATCTCTTAGGTCGTTGTAAACCCTTTACACACCTGCTAAAGAAAGATACCCCGTTCATCTGGGATGAAGCATGTCAGGCAACCCTTGATGACATTAAGCATTATTTACTCAACCCTCTAGTGCTCTCTACACCAGTATTAGGAAAACTCCTCATTCTATATGTGACTTCATTGGACGAGTCACTCGGAGCATTATTGGCACAAAACAATGAAGAGGGAAAAGAGACTGAGTGATATTACCTCATCCGCAGAATGCAAGGGGTCGAGAAGAATTATTCCTTGATAAAAAAGATTTGTTTGGCCCTGATCTTCGCAGTACAAAAAATCCGCCATTACTTGCTTGGTCTTGAAGTGAAACTTATATCAAAAGTTGATCCTGTAAAGTTTCTCAGGACATGCCCAACCTTGTCGTGATGCCTTGCTAAGTAGGCATTATTGCTGATGGAGTTCGACATCAGGTATGTCCTATAGAAGGCCATCAAGGGCCAGGCCGTGGCTGACTTTCTCGCAGCACGCCCCATACCGGCAGAATCTCCTGTATCAAGTGATCTCCCTGATTAAGAAGTGTTATGTGCTGACCTTCCTCATGCGTGGGAATTATACTTCGATGGATCCTTCCAATCTGATCGAGGAGACGTCAGAGTAGTATTCTTGACTCCGAGAGGAGGAGTATTGCCACTTTCGTTCTCTCTCGCTCAAGCCGGTTCTCGTAATGAGGCAGAATATCAGGCCCTTATAATCGGATTGGAGATAGCCTTCGACCTCGACTTGGAGCAGCTCAAGATCTATGGTGACTCTGAGTTGGTTATCCTACAGCTCAAAGGGATCTATGATGTGAGAAAAGACACTCTCAAGCCTTATCACGATACGATAAAATCGTATATGGCTCAGTTTGAGGATGTATCCCTGAGTCACATCCCTAGGAAGCTAAACTCGTAGGCTGATGCACTTGCGAAACTCGAAGCTACAATTCATTTGTTCTCATCGAGACCCATGCTAGTTTGGGTGGTGGAATGGAGACACATTGAACTAAGAACCGAGGTTGATGCGTATGACGAGAGAAATATCTTCTCTGAGTGCCCTTCATATCCGTTCGTCGAACTTCTATTAGCCAAAGAAGTAATCAAGACTAAATAAGGAATAACACAGAGGAGCTAAGGGTCGAAATTGAGTAGGAAGAAGATTGGAGAGCCCATCACTAGTTTCCTAAAAAATGGCAAGCTCTCGGAAGATTGTGTCGTACGCAACAACATACGTCGAATGTCTACCAAGTATACCCTCCTTGAAGGAGTGGCTCTTTTTAGACAGTTGTTTGACGACATTCTTTTTAGATGCGTCGATATCCAAGAAGCAAATAAAGTGTTAGAAGAAGTCCACTCAGGCATTTGTGGACTACACCAGTCCAGTTTTAAAATCTACGAATGCATACGCAGGTTGGGATACTATTAGCCTTCCATGATCTCTGATTCCTTAAGTTACGCTAAAAAGTGCCAAGTTTTCCAAATACACTCCAGCCTGGTTCACCAGCCTCCAGAGCCTTTACACCCTACGGTTGCATCATGGCCCTTCTCACAATGGGTTATCGACATCGTAGGGCTTATTGACCCTCCTTCTATAATGGACCATGTTTGTATTCTATCCGCAACATATTATTTCTCTAAATGAGCTGAAGCGGTCCCCCTTAAGCAGGTTTTTGGGTGCCCGACTGGACTGGTGTAGTCCACAAATGCCTGAGTGAAGCAGTTTTACTTCTCGAAATACAAATCCCTTCGCTATGAGTCACTATTCACCAAGGAATAACCGAAGATGAGAGAGTTAAGATCCGGTATCAAGAATTGGATGCACTCAATGAAAAGAGGCTAGAGGCTCAATAGAGCCTTGAACTCAACCAAGGGAGAATGAAGAGGGCTTTTGACAAGTCTGTCAAAGTCCGCTCATTCACCTGTGATGATCTACTCCTAGTTGTCAAGAGTCTTATTGTTATGCATGGCCGGTGTAAAGGGAAATTTGAGACTAAGTGGGAAGGTCCCTTTATAGTCAAAAAGGTCTCGCTCAATGGAGAATACATACTGGCACATCTTGAAGGAGGGGAAGTAATGCCTCCTATCAATGGACGATACTTAAAGAAGTATTATCCAGAATGCACCTTCAAGAAAAAAAGACTCAACGAGACAGTCCAAAACAAAATTCTAACCCTTTTTATTGTAGTAAAAACGAGTTACAAGTCACAAGATAAAAGAAACCCATTATTAGGGAGGTTACAAGTCTTTTGCATCTGAGGATAAGAGGACGGTTACAAACGAAAATCTGTAATTTTGCTTTTGCATCTGAGGGTAAGAGGATGGTTACAAGCCAAAAAAAATGCCTGCCCCATGAGGAAGAAGCAAACAAACCAAATAAAGGCCTTTCTCATGTTGAAGAAGCAAAACCACTTGAAGAGTTAGATTTAGTTCGTCTGAGAAGTAAGAGGATGGTTACAAGCCAGAAAATGAAGCAAAGCCACTCCAAGAAGTTAGCCTCAGTCCATCCGACGTGTATATCAAATATACAAGTCAGATATCTCACCTGATCTGTACATCAAACATATAACGTAGGATTCATTCGATGAGTGTATCAAACATACAAAACATACTGCTCTGGCAAGAAACTGCCTTATGATGGAGAGCATGCTCTGTCCATCGTGGATGCCCTTCAACAGAACAACGTGGACCTCACTGTTGTGCTGGAGGATTTGGCTTCCAATAGGTACCACAAGTCATGCCTTATCATCATTCAACACTTTTGCCGGCCCATGAACATCATTATGCATAGCTCATCGTCAAACATCGCAAATCATGCATGTGACTTACCGCCACAAGCGAGCATCACTCTCCACATCATGATAAGCCACACGTGCTGAAGAGCGCTGACTGAAGCCAGCACCAGTTGTGTCCTCCAAAGGCTAGCCCCTAGCGTCCGCGGCCTTTCTTGAGGTAACCGTTCACTTTCCTTGTGACGGTTTACCTCCCATGACGGTTCACCTCCTGCAACTGTACACCTTCCACGATGGTCCACCTTCTGTAACGATTCATCTCCCTTACCCACTGAAAAACTCTCCTGCCTGTGTTTTTCACCGGCACGTCACCTGAACCTCACCGAAAACTTCTGCAAACATTCCCTAAGTCCCCGGGAACCTCTGGAACACCATTAACAACGTTCAAAAGTTACCACAACACCTGAGAAACCCCTTAAGACTCCCTGGAAACCTCCCAAGATGTGTGGAAATGCTCACGATTTCACTTATAACCTCTTCTACCAAAAACAATTGCAGTCTGAACCTCTTTTGTTTCCTGGAAAACACCTTGGAGAACTCTTCTTTCCTGCTCCTTTCCCTTCAAACTTCACCAAATTCTTGGCAAAGTCTGCTCGTCAAAAACCTTCCCTGCAGGACCTTTGCTGGAGTCCCACTGTTTGCTGAAAACCTCCCTACAAAACCTTTGCTGGAGTCCCACTGCTTGCCAGAACTTCAACCGAGCACCCTCTCTTCACTGTTAAGAAAATCTTCGCTTATGTTTTTTACCCTTGGTGAAAAGCGAGGGAAAATGAGATTTTACCCCCATATATAGACCACATTACCGTCAAATACCCTTCACAAAGCTCGAAATTTCAGCGTCCAAGGGAAACCAAGTGACGATGAGCTGGGTCGGGCTTCGGCTCGAGGCCCGAGGTAACTCTCACCAATCCATGACCAACCCCGGTTGACTTAGAGCCAGGTGAATTCCAAACAACCCTTGCACCGGTTGACTTAGCACCTGGAGAATTCCAA
The DNA here is from genome assembly GCF_000471905.2 of Amborella trichopoda. Next base: position 974,794 of record NW_006499819.1, on the reverse strand, counting down.
ACGATCCTAATGTCGGTTAACTTAGCGCCGGTTATGTTCAAACAATATCACAGGTCATTCACAGTGCCAGTTGAGTTTTTAACAACGTAGCTCCAGTTTAGTTCTTGACAACCTAGCGCCAGTTGTGTTTTCGAAAACTCAGCGCCGGTTGAACACTCACAAGAGACCATTATCGCTACCACTGACGCCAGCTGTATTTCAAGCAGCCTGTTGTCACCGACTCCAAGCTAAAGCCTCTTATGTCCTACCACTATCCCCAGGCCATTGCACCCAAGTGGCGACTTGTCGTCCCCAATGGACTTGCACTCAAGTCGTTGCACCCAAACCTTGACCTATCATCCCCAATGGAGTCAGGAGCTATCCCTTATTCCCATATGAGTCACACTCTAATTCCATTATCCTCAGTGGAATTAGAGTCATTCTTACCACTTCTATTCCCGGTGAGTCTGCACACCAAGCTATCTTATCCCCAGGAAGTTGGGATGTCTATTGTCCATAAAGTCCCATCTTTCACCCCAAAGAGTACACTTATCCCACTAAGCCCTAGTGAATTTCGCTTTTGTTGGCCATACTTCATCAGGTCACTATTTCCATCTGAGTCTCCTGTTTGTGTATGGCCTTAACCGTTTTATCCCCAGGGAGTCAGATTGCCATCCATAGATCTATTTCCCATGGAGCTCCACCTACATGGCGACCCAGCCTCAGTCCGTACTACACGACCCTAAACTGTGCAGCCCTGGTCTACTCGCACTACCCCAAAACTGCATGATCTGAACTATAGACCTTAAACTGTAGTGGAGGTCTAGTTGCACGACCTTAAAATGCATAGTCCTAGTTGTATTACTTTAAGCTGCATAACCACGGTCCCTCTGTATGACCTTAAACCATAGTATATGTCCTAGCCGCATGATGTTAAATGGCTTCGCATTATGGTCCAAACTATATGACCTTAAACTGTAGCGGTGGTCTAGTTGCACGACCTTAAACTGCACGGTCTTAGCTGTATGACTTTAAACTGCATAACCACGGTCTAGATGTATGACCTTAAACCATAGTTTCCATCCTAGCCACATGGCGATAAACTGCTTTGCATAGGTTCTGGAGGCATGACCTTAAAACTTGCCCCCACATATGCGCACACGCCTTTATGTGTACTTTCACGCCTTCCCTAACTTACCTATTAGTGTGTCGCACATCACCCTCATTACCTTCCCAATGATTTTATTCACTTCATCACCATACCTCATTCCCCAGTGAGTCTCACCCCCGTTCACAAAATGGCGAACCATCCCGCCATCTATATTCGTTATAAGTTAGTGGGTAACCATCGTCCACTCACATTTCATTCATCATCCATCTTTCACAGGTAGCCTAATGCCAATTCCCCAAGTGTGTCAAACCACCACCATACTCACTCCATGGCCTCCACAGACTGCCATCCATTACCAACATGGTCTAGCTGTATGACCTTAAACCATAGTGCATGTCTAGGCTGCATGACGTTAAACTGTTTCGCACAGGTCCCGTATGCATGATGTTAAACTGTTTCGCACAGGTCCCGTATGCACGATGTTAAACACGCCTCCACAAAAAAAATGAGAAAATAATGGGCATGGTGTATACCTTAACAAGGGAACGCTATGAGTAAAAATGACGGACGGGCATGGTCATGAAACCATGAGTAAAGGAGTTTTGTGAATAAAAACTGAGCATGGTGAAAACCGAAATGGGCATCGTGAGTAAAAATGGATGAAAAGGGTGAACATAACTGAAATGTTATGGGTTAAAGAGCCCCAAAATAAAAAGAAGTTGGTGAAAACTGTCTCTACGGCACCGCTTCCCAAGTTCAAGTGAAAATCCATGAAAGACGCTTGGATCAATAAACAGGTTGATGCAACACTTGTCTCAACAGGCGACTTCAATCCTCACTCAAAAACAAGAAGATCCCTGGTGTCGTAATGCTAGGACTCCAAAAATATGAGCTTCAAGGAAAAGATTCTGACAGCCTGAGTCTAGTTGCAAAAAGGACTCGGAAGATAGAAGACTCGCCAAAACGGCAAGACAAGTCTCATGAGGAAAAACATTTTTGCCACAAGGCCACAAACATACTCTAGAAACAAATACTACAAAGGCAAGAAACTGACAAACCAAGGGTAGAACCTGCCAGAGATGTCAGCTCGCCTAACCGACATGACCAAACCTTCGGGATCGGCTCATAGAACCTGCCCCCCGACTAAATTCGGTAAACGAGACCTATAGTGGTACTCTGATCGTCAAAAGATAACATGGTGTAGTAGCAAACAGTGCCTACCCAAGCAAACAAACGAACCTAGACAAAATGGGAACAATGCCCTTCCACATGGCACTCAATTACCAGACGGGCCTGATTCTAACTGATGAGGTCCGTACAAAATCCTCAGCTTCAGAATCACCAATAGTCCACACGAGGGTAAGGACTTCGATAAGATCCCTCAAAAAAGTCTCTTCTCCCCTTAAAGTCTCCACAGACAGACTCGCGAACAATGCATCCCTACGTTTGAGCAGTAGTTACACCACTACGTGAAACTCCTCGGCATTCACGTGGTTCTATGGCTTGAAAGAAAAAAAGTAAAAGCCGAAGGAAATTTTTCGAATGATTGAACTTCTTGCTTCTCTTGAAACACAACATTGGGCGGGGCAAGCTGTTTGAACATATTTTTCAGTACCTTGGTTCCTGATTAGGAATAAGTAGGAAGCAGGTATATAAAGTCTACAAAACAGTGGGAATTCTCGACAGGCTCAGAATGGCCCTACAATTGGTCAAGATCTTCATCAACACTTCAAAGACCACCTACAAAGTTTCATCGCGATCAGACTTGTCTAAGGTAGTGAACACAAAGAAACAATTTTTGAAAAATCGGTCTCAAGCACCCTGAAATGGACCCTGTAACTAGAGAAATATTTTTGATGCCTTAAATAGCTTTGGGACCACCACCATTAGATCTGGCAAGGTCGAAAACCCTTATGGGTCAACTTTCGGCTTAATTGGGCACTCCAAGATAAAGTTATGGGTACGATACTAAAAAGGGGTAGACAGCACAATATTCATGTGTGGCCACCCTGCACTAAAACTCCATTAAAGGTGGTTGTTTTCACAGTCACGGGCAGTCACTTTTGGGGCCTATATCTCACTCGTTCAAAGTCGGATTGCTCCAAAAATTTGTGAGCGTGTCTGTCTAATCAAGTCGTCAATTTGATATATGGTACGCCTCGTGACGACGCCCAAATAGAGAGAAAAACTAAATGAAAGTCGATAATCCGTGAAAGAAGTTGCAAAAAATTTAATTGCAGCACGTCTTGTTCGAACAGCCAGATCATGACGCTTGCATGCCCGATTGGCACGAAACCAATTGCATTATGTGCGTGAGGTCCGAGGCTATCTTTGGTCCGAATCTCGTATATGATCAATAGTTGGATTTCACACACGACGGCATCAAAGCTGCTGTAAATTTCGGCCATTGGATTTCAAGATTCCGGCCAAAAACTCAAGACAACAAATCTTTATCTGGACATGAAATCAAGCTACATTTGTTGCAACGTGATTGTGATGGCATTATCAGTGTGATTCAATGAAGAAGTCACAAAGAAACATCAAGGAATGAGAACACAATCGATCCGAAGTTTTCAAGAATCATCCAAGATTCAAGTCTCATGATCGTGGTTAGAAACATGATTCATGGCTCGAAGTTGGTATCAAACGGAAGATCACACAAGTTCTCGGGCAGCAGCAAAGACTGTTCTGAATTTCCACACATTGTTAAGCAAGGGCAAAACAATCATTTTGCACCCATTTTTAGATTTTCTTTTAATCCAATTAAATTGTAATTATCTTCACTTCTAAGTAGTTTTTGAGCATCCACCCATATTTTAGCCCAATTCTATATAAGCATGCAAAGCTAAATTGTAAGAACCCTTGGTTCATTTTACACACCGATCAATAAAATTTCAATTTCCTCTTGAGCTTATGGGTATGTATTGGAGAGAGAGAGGAGAAAAGAAAAGGGCCAGTACCTATCGAACAGGTAACTTTCTCTCTCCTCCCCTCTCTCTCCTCCTCTCTCTCCTCCTCTCTTTCTCTCTCCTCCCATCTCTCTCTCCTTCCTTCTCTCTCTTCTCCCCTCTCTCCTCCCCTCTTTTAATCTCTATCTATTTGTCTCTCCTCTCTTCTTCTCATCTCTTTCTCTCTCCTTTATTCTTCTCATCTTTGTCTCTCTTTTTCATCTTCTCATCTTTATCTCTTTCTCTTTCTTCTTCTCATCCATATTTCTCTCTCTTCTTCTCATCTCTATCTCTTTCTCTCTCTTCTTCTCATCTCTATTTCTCTCTCTTCCTCTCATCTCTATCTCTTTTTTCTCTTCTGCTCATCTATATCTCTTTCTCTTTCTTCTTCTCATCTCTATCTCTCTCTTTCTTCTTCTCATCTCTATGTCTCTCTTTCTTCTTTTCATCTCTATCGCTTTCTTTTTCTTCTTCTCATCTTTATCTCTTCTTTCTTCTTCTCATCTCTATCTTTGTCCGCTCTTCTCTTTTGTTAATCGGTGAAGCCTAACACCGGTTGGTTTTCTCTCTCTTCTGTCAATCGGTGAAGCCTAGCGCCCGTTGGTTTTCTCTCTCTTTTGTCAATTAGTGAAGCTTAACATCGTTTGGTTTTCTCTCTCTTTTGTCAATCAGTGAAGTCTAGCATCGGTTGGTTTTCTCTCTCTTTTGTCAATCGATGAAACCTAACATCGATTGGTTTCTCTCTCTTCTATCAATCAGTGAAGCCTAGCATCGGTTAGTTCTCTCTCCCTTCTGTCCATAGTCGGTGAAGCCTAGTGTCAACTGAATTTCTCTCTCCTCTTTTGTCACAATCGATAAAGTCTAGTGTCGATTGATTTTCTCTCTCTTCTGTTACCGTTGGTGAAGCTTAGCACCGACTCGATCTCTCTCTCCTGCTTCTCCCCCATCGCAACCAGTGCAACCCTAGCGCCAGCTGGTTCTCTTCTTCCCCTCTCTTCTGACGCAATTAACGAAACCTAGCCCCAACTGCATTTTCTCTCTTTGCTTCTCACACAGTCGATGAAGCCTAGCTCCAACTGTGTTTGCTCTCTCTTTTTCTCACACAATTGACGAAGCTTAACACCGACTGCTCCTTCTAACAAAGTCGGTAATGCCTAGCTCCGACTGCATCTTCCTTTCTTCTCTCTTTTACTCTCTCGTATTTCATACTCTTCTCTTCCTTTCTTTTGTCTACTTCTTTTTGTTCTCTTCTTCTCTTCTCATTCTTTACTCATAACCTTCATTCTCTTATTCGACTAAAGAGGGACTGAGGTCAGCCTCACATGGAACTCCTATCATCTAGCTGTAATGTTGTTGTGCCAAGATTGCTTGGCCCGCTTTATTGCCACGACAGACCAACCATCGTGCCTAGCTAGTCGGTAATGGTAATGACGTATAGTAGTAATCCTGTGAGTCGGTCTTAGTTGTTATCGAGCCGTTTTGCTACCACATCAGGCCAATTACTTACCAGCCTGGTCACCGCGCTGATCCTCTCCCCCTCAGTCGAATTCTTCTCTTCCCCATCCTACTTCTCTTATGTTTCTTTTTTAATGTGCATGCTTGTGTACGTTCATCAAAGAGGAAAAGGGTGAGGTCTGACCCACCTCTCTTATAACCTTTGCCACATATGTTTGTGATTGCATAATACAAAAAGAATACAAGTCAAGGGAGGCGATTCCGAACCAGTTTTATTACTGGGGGGCTTTCTTCGTGGTGTAAGAGGGCGCCCATGCAAGCAAGTCTGAGTAAGTCTGGAACCCACCTTAAATTCCTCTCTCACCGGTTGGTAACACTTGCCCCCGTTTTTCAACGAGATTCCCGAGAGAATGATCTCAAGAACATCACGAGTCTTCCCTCGAAACCCGAGACGCGTGCCACACGATCCCTAAAGGGGTTCGAAGGGCGAGATCGAGGCACCTAACTAGTGTGGGTCATAGGACCCCGCCTTGCTACAAAGAGATAAAAGAAGTGAAAATGAGAGAAGAAGTTCAACCAGAAGGGTACGCTGGCATAGTCGCTAGACCAGTACGGTGACTGACTTGACGTGGTAGTAAGACGGGTACAGTAACTCAGACCGACACAACGACAATACCACTCGACAATAGAATAAACACCGACCAGCCGGACACAATGGCTAGTCTGGCACAACAACTAGTCTGACGCGGCAGCAAGATGGGCACGGTAACTCAGACCAGCACAACAGCAATACTACTCGATGACAAGAGTGACATGATGACTCAAGGCTCAGTCTGCTCTCTAGTTAAACAAGCAATGGAAAGAAAGGACTAGCTTGACTCTCGCTAGGTCTTCCAAAAGAGACGAAGGTGGAATAAAAGTGATGATGAAATAAGGGCTATGAAAAATGAGGTGGAGTAAAAATGAGAGAGATGAATTAAAATAAAATAAGATTAGAAGATGGAACGAAATAAAAATAAAATGAATAAATTAAAATAAAATGAATTAAAGGAAAATAAAATAAAAGGGATAAAAGAAATTGAAATAAAATAAGATGGGGCAAATAAAATAAAAGAGGTAAATGACAGAAATTGTGGTCATGCGGGACACACCTCGCTTGGGTCCGTGACTCACTCGGGCTGACTCGCGTGGGCACCCTCTTAGAACATGAACAAAAGCTCCCCAGTCCTAGAACTGGTTCGAAATCACCTTCCTTGACCTATACTCTCATGTTTCTGCAATCACACACACAATTAATTTACAAGACAAGTGGGCAAAGGGCCTCACCTTGTCTTTGGGCGAATGCACATGAGTATATACATTCAAGAGAAGAATAAAAGGGTAAGAGGATAGATGGAAGGAGAAGAAAGAGATAGAATAGAGGAAAGATGAATTTGACCAAGTGGCTAGACTTACACAGTAGCTAGACCAGCAAGTGATTGACCCGACATGGTAGCAAGACGGGCACGATAACTAAAATTAGCACGGCGGCAATACTACTAGACGATAGAATGATCATTGACCAGACCTGACATGATGACTAGCCTGTCGTGGCAGTAAGACAGGCACGGTAACTCAGACCGGTACGGCGGCAATACTGCTCGACAACGGGACTATCATGACATTGATAATCTTAACCTTCCTTGGCCAAATGAAGGAAGAAGAGAGAAGAGAGAGAAGACAAAGAGAGAAGGGAAATATAAACATGGACGGCGATGTGGTTCCGCCGTCCATGATAAAAGAGGGAGAAAGGGAAGGGAACATCGATGGCGATGGGTTTTCATCATCCACGATAGGGGAGAGAGAGAATATAAGAAAACATGGACAGTGATGAGCTTTCGCTGTCCATGACAGAGGAGAGAGAAAACATGGATGGCGATGAGGTTTTGCTACCCATGACAAAGGAGAGAGTAGGGAGAAGAAAACATGGACGACAATGAGCTTCTGTCATCCATGATAGAGGAGAGACAAAATAGAAGAAAATATGGATGACGATGAGCTTCCGTCATCCATAACATAGGAGAGAGAAAATAAAAAGATACAGACGATAATGAGCTTCCACCGTCCATGACAGAGGAGAGAGAAAATAAAAGAAAACATGGACGATGATGAGCTTCCACCATCCATGACATAGGAGAGAGAATAGAAGAAAACATGGACGACGATGAGGTTTCGCCGTCCATAACATAAGAGTGAGAAGAGAGAGAAAACATGGACGTTGATGAGGTTCCACCGTCCACGACAAAGGGAAAGAGACAACGAAACTTGGACAAAGGCCCGGCCCACCACTCAAGTTAACGCCTGGCTCACTGTTTATGTTCTAGGAGTAGAAAGACATCATACCCGATAATAGGCTCCACCGTGCAGGAATGGAGAAGAGAGAGAGTGAAGAGAACAGGAGAGAAAGAAGGAATAAAGAGATTAGGAAAGGAAGGAAAGAGAAAAGAAAGATAGAAGAGAGAGAAAGAAAGTGAATAAAGAAGATCAAGAAAGAGCAAGGGATAGACGAGAAGAGGAGAGAGGGATAGATGAGAAGAGGAGAGAGAGATAAAAGAGGACTGAGGAGAGAGGTGAGAGGCGGAGAGAGAAATAGATGAGAGGAGAGGAGGAGAGAGAAATAAAGAGATGATAGAAGGAGAGAGAAAGAGAGAGATGAGAGGAGGAGAGAGAAAGTTACCTTCACTTAAGGGTACTAAACTTTTTCTTCTCTCTCCTCTCTCTATACAATACATGCTCACAATTTCAATGTAAAAACTCCAAAAATTTTATTCATGAGATTGAAAAATGAGGGATCTTTTACAATTAGATTTGGCATGTATTTCTAGAATAGGGTCCAAACATGAGTGGATGCCCAAAATCTTGCCTAATTGATGATAATTACAATTTAATTGAATTAAAGAAAAATCTAAAAATGGGTGCAAAATGCCCTGCCCAATAATACATTAAATTCCAAAATAATTCCTACTGTTGCCCTAAAATGTGTGCGATCTTTCATGAATGATTCGGGGTTGTTCCAGCGTCTTTTTGACCGAAAGATGATTGCTTTCTTGTCAGGGCTTAGCATGGCAATCGATTTGATATCAACTTCAAGCCATGGATCGCGTTTTTAGGCCACGATCATGCGACTCAAAATTTGTATAGATCTTGAAAACCTCTGATCGATAGTGTGGTTATTTCTTGATATTTTTCTTTGGTTTCTTCGCTGAATTGCACTGAGCATTCCATCATGACCACATTGCAACAAATGCAACTCAATTTCGTGCCAAGATGAAGATTTCGTCGTCTTGACTTTTTTGCCGGATCTTGAAATCCGACGATCGGAATCTGCAACAATGTTCGATGCCTTCATGTGTCGAATCCGACCTTTCATTGTATGCGGGGTTGGGACCAGAGATAGCCTTGGACCGTTTGTACATAATGCAATTAGTTTCGCGTTGATCGGGTACACGAGCGCCGTAATATGACCACTCGAGCGAGGCGTGCTACTGCTGAATTTCCTGTAACTGTCTTCACGAAGCACCAACTTATCTCTAGTTTTTCTCCCTGCCCGAGTATCGTCATGGGACATGCCACATATCAAAACGCTAGTCTTGACGAGATGAACACACTCAGAAAATATGAGTGCAATCCGACTAGTAACGAGTGAGATATGGATCTCCGAAGTTATTTCTCGTGAATGTGCAAACCAGTCTCCTTTAATTGAGATTGGTGCAGGGAGGCCGCATGAGAATGGCATGCGGCTTACCCCTTTTTAATGTTTCACTCAACTTTGTTCTCAAACGGTCGTTTAAGTCGAAACTTGACCCCTAGGGGTTTCGACCGTGCCGAATCTAATGGTAGTAATTCCACAGTTGTTTGACACACCGAAAATAGCATTCTAGATATGGGGTCTATTTCAGGATGCAAGAGGGTGATTTTTTCGAAATTGTTTCTTTGTCTATGCTACCTTTGACATGTCAGATCACGACGAAACTTGGCAGGTGGCTTTTTGGAGTGCTTAGGAAGAGTCTGACTTGTTCTGAGGAAATTCTGAGACTATCAAAAATTCCATTATATGTCAAGGCTTTATTGACCGGCTTCTCTTTTAATCCGCATCGAGGACCCAAGGTGCTGAAAAATATCTTCAAACAGATCCTACAACTTACAGCAATTGTTCAACTATTTTAGCAATATATCTTTGTCATTCTCTCGATTGTGAGCATTTTGATGCCCTTTAATCGTGTTGTGATGGCCTTTTCCCCCAGGGTAAAAGTTCGGTCAGTTTTGTGAACTTTGTTTGCCAATGCATCTTCGAGCTGTGTTGTTTTAGCTCTTGGCTCTACTTGCAAGTTAGAGAGGAGGTTGTTACAGTCGTTTTACACCAAGTTTGGGCTGATTTGGTGTCGATTTGTGAATTTTCCTAATTTGGAAGGTTGTTAGAGGAAGGCATCGTGGATTGGCAAAGTTATTGCCAGAGGAAGGAACCGTGGGTTGGCTAATTTGCTGATGTGATGTAAAACATGTCAACACTTGAGCTTCGGTTGACTTCAAAGGAAGGCGTCGTGGGTTGGCGAAGTTACTGCCAGAAAACATTGTCGCAGTCCCCATTTTCAGGACTAGTTTGGTGAAGTTGCACCGTGCTATGGTAAAACCCATGAGTCGCGAAGCCGCATGATCATAGACCCCTTTAGGGGGGTCTGATCAAGCCCAAATTTGGTCCATTGGGGTTTTCTGATGTTCTGAGCACATTGGCAGTGGTCTGGTGTCTTACGGCAGGCGTTAGCATAGGGCTATAGTGGAGAGTCCTTTCTTGGTGCAAAGACACCGGACCCAGGTCACTAGGCTGAAAGCTTTATTTTCGACACAATCTTGGTCTACAGGTGTTTCGTGAATGCGCAAGACCAAACTGTTGCTGACTCTTTCCTTATTTGCATGGGCTTATGGAAGTACATCAAAAATGACGTATAACACTTAGTCCCTCTTCCTCTTATCATTTCTTCTTCTCTCTCTCTCTTTTCTACTTTTCTCTCTCTTACTTAACCAAGACGGCTCTCTTCTCTTCTCTTCTTCTTCCTCTCTCTTTCTTTCTACTTTTTCTCTCATACTTAACTTGGATGCTGCCTGGCTGCCGACGCCTCTCTCTTCGTTTCCACTTTTTCTCTCTTACTCTTTCTCTTAATCGGGACGGCCGCCTGACATCAATCCCTCTTTCTATTCTCTTTTCTTCTTCTTTCTCTCTATTTTCTACTTTTCTCCCTCTTACTTGACTAGTACGACTGTCTAGCTACCGGTCCCTCTCTCTCGTCTCTTCTCTTCTTTTCTTCTTTCTCTCTCTTTCTTTCTACTTTTTCTCCCTTGCTTAATCGGGTGGTTATCGTGAAAAATCAAAGCGATCTACTTATGTAGATTACTTAGATTCGACACTTTAAAATGATAAATGAAAAGGAAAGACATGGTAGAAAAGGTGGCACAAATCAAATTCAGATCTGAGGCCAGATCTGCTCTCATATATGTGGTGGAGCCAGCATGATCCAAGATATCAAAAATATGATTTTTAAAGAAAATTAATCAAAAAAAATCAAAGTACAATAAAGTAGTAAGGAGATGAAGAAAGAGAGAGAGTCGAGAATGATACCAGCCGAGAATGATACCAAATAAGACCGGATGGCTCGGGACTCCCGAGCCTTTTGGGGCTCGCCCGTATCATAACCAGTTCCTCTTACCCTTCTGAGCAAGATGTCGATCAGCAAGTCTCTGGTAGTGGTATGGTGGTAGTGCTCTAGAAAATCTTTTAGAATTAGGGTGATTGTGCCTTAAGTCTAAAGTTTCACAGGCTGGGATTCCTCTCTGTGTGTCTTTCACGCAGTCTAGGGTTTCAGTCTCTCTGATCTCCCATCTCTCTCCAAAATCTCTATCTGAAGTCACTCTCCCGATTTTTCTCTCTGTCCCCCCACTAAATGGTCCCCAAAAGATCCTAAAAAAGGGGAAGAATTTGTTGCGGAGAATATCTTCTCGCGATCAACGAACAAAACTCAGTCAAAACGTGTGCATGGGCGGCATGGGGCATGTCGCCTGAGCGGCACGCTCCGTATCGCCCAAACTAAAACTTGTTGAAATTGATTTTTTTTTTTTTTAGATGTGTTTCTGAGCCTTTAGTGAATCTCTCGAAGAAAATTTGGGTCAAAAAGGATTTTTTAGTGATTATTTTGGTAAAACAAGGCATTTACAGGAATCTGGGTCAAAATAGGGTTTCTGCAGAGTTCCGGGCAGGCAAATTGGTTACGGATCATAAGGTAAGCTATGTGAACTATGAATTTGGGTTTACTAGGTTAAGTGTGCTCCTATGGGTTCTAGAAAACCACAAAACTTGCTAGATTGAAAATGGGGTGTCTACAGTTGCCCCTCTTTGGCACTCCCTGTCCTTCGAGGGACAGGAGAGTGACAAAGAAGTAGACACGCTAGTGTTCCCTGTCCTTCGAGGGGTAGGCGAACGCGCACTCCCTGTCCTTTGAGGGATAGGTGAGTAGAAAAACAGTAGACTCTCTAACGTTCCCTGTCCTTTGAGGGGGCAGGAGAATGTTAGAGATAGATTTCGTCCTGACGTCACGAGGCAGAGGGCATACCACTTATCCCTCCAAGTCATTACACTCCCAAGCTCACCCACCTAGGGCATTTTCATTCTAGGGTTTTCGGCGTTAGATGATGGCGAGCTCGCGAGCTTGAAACTCGAGGTGGATTTTACAACCATACCACTTGAGTTCAGGGGTTTCTCAGTTTGAATATTTAACCTTGACAATTTATTTGATTTCCTTAAGAGTTTCTTAAGGCCGTGTATAGGAAATTTTTCTATAGGACGAGGCTCGTTTGATCAATTCTGAATAGAGTGGCAAGTCAGCAACATAGTAATCACAACAAACGCAGTAATCATCATATATGGGTGTCCAAGCTCCTTCCTTTTAAAAGTCATTTTAAAAAATTTGAAAGTACGGGGAGATTTGAAATAACACCTGAAGCAGCGACAGACTACGATTTTAACAAAGGAATTAAAGTTTTTTAAATCACAAGACATATAGTGAAAATTTTGAAAAGAGAAAGATATTTTGAAAAACAAGGTTGGTTAGCAGTTTTAACTCTTGCAACCATAGAGCCCTCTAAGCAATTTAATGTTATGCAGCGATGGACCATACACTCGACCCTTTTACGTCATACGGGGATAGACATTTGAACAAGGAGGTTGTGCCTTAAACACATAGATCAAGGTGGTTGTGCCTTGAACAACATTGAACAGGGTGGTTATGCCCTGAACACATCTGACATTTTATGTCATACGGGGCTAGACATTACCTGTCTTGGCTCTTTTACATTGCACGAGTTTGAGGTTGAATTGGATATACCCGACCTTTAGCGTCATATGGGGCTAGACATTTAAACAGGGTGGTTGTGCCCTGAACACATTGACCACAGTGGTTGTACCCTAAACACATCCGACATTTTATGTCATATGGGGCTAGACCATACCTAGACTCTTTAACGTTGCACGAGTTTGACATTTTTCCTGTCTCGGCTCTTTAACGTCACACGATTTTGACGTCTTTCCTGTCTCGACTCTTTCGCATCGCACTCGTTTGACGTTTTTCTTTTATGTCTCGGCTCTTTAACGTGGCATGAGTTTGACATTTTTCCATTGAAACAGGGTGGTTGTACCCTGGATAGGACTTTGGTTAGCAGTTTAGGCTCATGCCACCATAGAGCATTTTTGTTTTTTTGAATTTTTTTGAAATTTTTTTGGAGAATTGGTTAGTAGTTTCGGCTCATGCCACCAAGGAGTGGTATCTTTTTTATTGTTTGTTTATTTTATTTTTGAAATTAGTTGGCAGTTTAGTCATGCCACCATGGAGCGTTTGACAAGATATCTGAAACCAATCTGCTTCAAAATCATTTGAAAATAGTTTATTTCAAAAAGTCATTTTTATAAAAAGCATGATTTTTTATTATTAAAATGTCTTGGGATTAGACACGGGGCGTGTCGCCCAGAGCTGGGAGACACAAGGCATGTCGCCCACCTAAAAAAATTTCTTCTCTTTTTCTTTATTATATTTTTATTTTATGAGGTGGGCGGCACAGGGCATGTCACCTGGGCGGCACGAGGCGTGCCGCCAAGAAAAACATCTTCTTCTTTTATTTTTTTTGATAATTTGACGTGAGCGACATGGATCGTGCCTCGTTCCGCCCATAAATTGGGTTTTTTTTTTGTTAAACTTAGGTGGGGGACACGGATCGTGTCACCCTTGAGGCAGGAGATGTTCCACCCATATGAATTTTTATTTTATTTATTATTTTTTTTAAACTTTGGCGGGCGACACGGGTCATGTAGCCCGGGCGGCACGATGCGTGCTCCTCAAATGATTTATTGATTTATTTTTGTTAAACATAGGTGGCGACAAGGGTGTCTCCCAAGTGGCACAGGGCGTGCTGCGCATATGAAATTTTTTTTTTTTTGTTAAACTTAGGTTAGCGACACAGTCACCTAGGCGGCACGGGGAGTGCCGCCCATATGAATTTTTTTTTTTTTTATTTTATTTTTTTTGCCCATATGAATTTTTTTTATTGTTTTTTATTTTTTGACTTTTTTTACAGGAGATCATTATGGACCTTGAAGTACATATAAATATATGGCTCTCCCCTTTCTCGTTTATCTTGCCTGTTCTTATGGTTTCCCCCTCTCTTCTTTTTTATTTTTTATTTTTTGTTGTCCCTGTTTGGGGATCTTTTAAATTGTGCATGTGCTATTGATTCGTCGAAGCATAGCGGAATATTTTCTTTGCGCATACTTTTCAAAATGAAATTTTACAAACTCAATTTCCTAGTTGTAGCGTCTTTTATCTCGAATTTCCCGCTATTGGGTCATCATACGCACACAGCGATGAGCTTGCCTTATTTTGCCTCAGGGGATCCAGTCGAGAGAAAAATGCTCCCAGATTAGCCAATTTCGTCATTGGCGAGGTTCACCCATCTATGATATGTGGTAGTTGGTAGTTATACTCCTACAACCATGGATTACCTGACTAGATTTAAGCCTTCATAATAGGCCTAGGAACTTTGCTTCGAGAACGAGGCCAAATTGACTAACAGTTTAGCCTCTTGTAGTGATGGAGGAAGTCCTTTCTAAAAGGATTTTTTTTTTTAAAATGAATAATTTAAAAGTCAATTTGATAAGCATTTTCAAAAGGGACAAGCCTTACAGTTTTGCCACATGTGGCCCCTTTGGTGGTGATTTTCTTTATTATGTTTTACCCAATGAATGGGTTTCCTCGTGGGATAGTGAGGACTCAAAGTTCTTGAAGTTGTCTTTTTGTCTTGGAGCTTTCATCCTATGCTTCACAGATTCATGAAGAGTTTTCTGGATTCTTGCCGGGCTTCCATCTTTGAGGGGTCGCGATGGTTTTCATGGTTCGTCGAAAGCACTTCGGTTTTCCATTCATGTCACCCTCCCACATATTTCTCAGTTGGGTCTATTGGGAAGCTGCAGGGTTTAGGAGGAGTCTTCATCCTTAGGGTCTGCTTATGCAGTATTATTAGAACTTTCAAGTAATTGTTTGTACTTGAGTGCTTTGCATTGAAAGATCCTTCTTGAAGATCTTTTTATTTCTTTTACCCCGATGTCTTTTCAGGTTTTCACCACGTCCATTTTTTGTTTTTATTTTTTTAATTATTATTTTTTTTATATTTTTTTTTGTTTTTCTTTGTGATGCCTTTTGAGGTTTTCACCACATGTTTGCGTCGGATACGGGTAGTAGTTTTTGAGATACATTGCATTAATGGGATCATGGAGTTCGTACCCCTCCTGAATTTTCATTGTATAAGAATTGCCTGCATACACATGGGTAACCACAAATGGCCCCACCCAATTAGGTTTGAACTTGCCTAAAAGGTGTGGATTTGTAGGAGTGTGGAAGATTTTCTTGAGTACCATGTCTCCTTCTTTAAACTATCTAGGAACAACTTTTCTTTGGTATGCCCTCTCGACCCTACGCTGATAGGCAATGATATTTTGTGTCGCTCATAGTCGTCTTTCATCCAAATTAATGAGAGCAGCGATTCATGCTTCGATCTTTTGTTCCTCATCTGAATTTTTTTGAATGAGCACTCGGAGAGATGGTATCTCAACTTAGGTAGCACTACTTTTGAACCATACACCAATGAGTATGGGGTCATGCCAATAGGAGTCTTCTCAGTTGTCCTTTAGGCCCATAGGGCATCATTTAGCTTTTCGTGCCAATCTTTCCTGCCTTCTATTATTTTGTCCATGATTATGAGAAGTCCTTTATTATGGCGTCTGATTATCCGTTTCCTTGAGGGTAGTAAAGTGTGGAGAATTTTTGTGTTATCCTGAACTTTTTGTACACCTTAGTAACCTTTTCATTTTTGAGATTGGATCCATTGTCAGTGATGATTGACTTAGGAACACTGAATCTGAATACGATATTGTTCTTTATGAAACGAGGAATATGTTGGCCTTCAATTTTAACAAATGATGTGGCCTCTACCTATTTGATGAAGTATTTTGTAGCCTTTAATAAAAAACGGCGGCTGTTTGAGGCTTTTGGTGATATCATTCTAATGATATCAAGACCCCCATGGCGAAGGGCTATACGGGCGGTGTTGAGTTGAGTTATACGGATGGTGCATGGATGAGGTCTCCATAGAGTTGACATTTGGGACACCTCTTAACGAACTTCCAGCAGTCTTCTGCCATGGTGGTCCAATAATAGCCTTGACGCCTGACTTTTTGAGCTAAGGCTGCTGCCCCAGAATGACCTCCTTCATTGTGTAACTCTGTTAGTACTTGGTCAATTTTTGGCTGATCGAGGCATCGTAGAATGATGTCATTGAAGGATTTCTTGAACAGGAGGTCACCTCTTACTAAAAATCTTATGGAAAACCTTCGAAGGGCTTCTTTGTCCTTTTGGTGGCTCCTTCGAGGTATAACTCATCTTTTAGTGGGGACAGAACATTGTGGTACCATGGTTTTGCCTTAACTATCACATCTGAAACCGCGAAAGATACTTCCCCATCATTCTCCTTCTCTTGCTCTACTTCGTTTTCAGTCCTCGGTGGGGAAGGGTAATGTTTGTTCCTGATGTAGAATGACAGTGTGGTGATTTCTAGAGGAATATCAACCATCGAAGCAAGGGCTGCAAACGTGTCAACGAACTGATTATTTTCCCTAGTTACGTGCTGAAAGGTGATTTTCTTAAAGTATGGAATCATCTTTTACACCTTTTCTTGAAAGGGTTTGAGCTTTTCTTCTTTCACCCTCCAAATCCCTTGAACTTGGTTTATGACGAGTAAAGAGTCACCAATCACTCGTATTTGCTGGATTTTCATTCCCATGGCATTCTCAAGCTCGGTTATCAAGGCTTCGTATTCAGCAATGTTATTGGTACATGGGAAATTCAATCTGATGGCTGCTGATATTAAAATCTTCTTGGGTGAGCATAGTATAACTCCTACACCTGACCCATATTCATTTTTTGCATCGTCCAAATGTAGCTCCCAAATTGAGTCCTCAATTGTGAATAGGTTCTCATTAGGGAGATCCATGTTAACAGGAATGTTATTTGATAGTGCATGTTCAGCTAAGTGGTCAGCAATGGCTTGTCCTTTGAATGATTTTTGAGTGACATATTCGATGTCGAACTCGCTCAATAGCATTCTCCACTTTGCAAACGTCCGTTGAGGACTGGACTCTCTAATAAGTACTTGAGTGGATCAATTTTTTATATGAGCTTGACAAAATGAGATAGGAAATAATGTCTTAGTTTCTGCATGACCCACACAAGTGTTAAGCAGTGTTTCTCCACATCCGTGTATCTTGTCTCATAATCAACCATGGTTTTGCTGATATAGTATAACGTTTGTTCCTTTCCATTGGCGTTATATTGTCCTAACATTGCCCCCATGGTCTTGTCATTCACTTACATGTATAGGAACAAGGGTTTATCTGGACTAGGAGGACTAAGGATGGGAGGTTTAGTGAGGTACTCCTTGATTTGATTGAACGCTTCTTGGCATTTATTGTCTTATATGAATGGGGTGTCCTTCTTAAGGAGTCTATTGAATGGTGCGCACTTATCCGCCAGTTGTGAAATGAGATGCCTTATGGCTTGTATGCGACCTTGACTCCCACGGATTTCTCTAATGTTTCGGGGCGGAGGAATTTCATTGATGGCTCGTATTTTAGATGGGTCCACCTCAATGCCTCTTTGGCTTACTATAAAACCTAGTAAGTTGCCGGATTCAACTCCAAAGGCACATTTTTGTGGATTGAGTTTGAGTTGTTGTTTCTGGAGTCTTTTGAAAATGGTTCTTAGGTTGGTTAAATGGTTCTTAGGTTGGTGAGATGATCAAACCTGATCTTTGACGTGACCAGAATGTCGTCGACATAGTCTTCTGTAATGGTATGCATTAGAACGTGAAAGATGCTAGTCATTACCCGTTGATAAGTTACGCCTACGTTTTTTAGACCGAAGGCCATGACTTTGTAACTGTGGGTTCCCCATTGTGTTATGAATGACATCTTGGTTTGGTCTTCTTTTGCCATGAGGATTTGGTTGTAACCCGAGAAGCCATCCATGAATGACAACATCTCATGACCCGCAGTGTTGTCGACCAAAGCATCTATATTTGGTAATAGAAAATTGTCTTTGTGACATGCCTTATTGAGGCCTTTGTAATCGACACACACTCGGATCCTCCCGTCGTTCTTGGGTATGATCACTATGTTGGCCAACCATTCTGAATAATCGATGGGAGTAATGAACTTTGCCTTGAGCAGTTTGTCGATTTCTTCTTTGATTTTGAGCTCGATGTGGGTCTTTTGATGTCGGAGTTTCTGCCTTACAGGTTTCGCTCCTTCGTTGAATATTAGGTGATGTTGCACCAATGGGGGATCTAGCCCTGGCACCAGGCGAAGACATTACGATATTCCTGGACAAAGGATATCACATTTTCCTGCTCCTTAGAAGATAAGGAGGTTCCAATCTTGGTTAACCTTCGGTCCTTCTCAGTTCCTATGTTTACGTCAATCGTCTCTTCGATAATCGCCGTAGGGTCATCATCGAACCTCTTCTTGAATTGCTCAACATGGGAGGTAAGTTCCTCAGGTTGAGAGATTTCCTCGGACTCTTGATTCTCCTGATCTTCATCTTGGTCGTCTGATTCATCATCTTAGGTATTATGTACCATTACTGGGCTATCTTGTGCGTTTGCCGTTTTGGAAAATTCTTTTTCATTATTATCAACTTTATCATTTTTTGAATTTTCACTGGTTTTTGAAATATGGGAAAAGGTGTCCCATATGGGACTCGTGAGAGAAAAGTTCGGTACTGGACGCACAGGGTGGTTAGATGACCACCCTGCCTCTATCCGTTTTTTGGCACTGGGACTTGAAGGTGCCACTGGTATGCCTGTAGCGATTCTCAAGATAAAGGAATGATTGACTAATTTTGTCCATGGGTTTGGTGTTAGTGGATGACCACCCTTGGCTGTGTTAGAGCCAATTGTGCACACCTCCTCTAGATCTATGTCAGAAAATAGGTCTTCAATTCCTCGTCCTTGTGTGTGTTGAGATGTGAAAGAGGGACTATCCCTTGTTGGGGAATCAAGGATCACCTTTGGCCATTTTGAAGGATGGACATCTAGAGGATCAAGGCTTTTAATGCCTCTGGATACAAAGCTTGGATAGCTTGAAGGCTTCATCTGACTTTGAAATAAAGTGAAAGAACACCCGAGTCCTCTTCAATCCTTATTTTCAGTTTTGGTTTGGGGTGATTCAAAAATCGCCTCCATTACGCCTTGCCCTTGACTCCCCAAGCCTTGGCCTGGTTCGAAGCCTTGAGAGAGGAACATGTGCCAAGCTTTGAGGGACCTGAAACTATATCGATGTTGATATTGGATAATGTCCTCCATCGATACAGATGTTTACAAAATTTGAGGAACAGGGTCGTCGGCCTCTAGGCGTAAGGTGGCACAATCAGCTTGCCCGAAGGAAGCAAGCGGGATTTCCCCGAGCTCGACCCCTACGGCTAGCTTGCCGCTATGTGTTCTAGGATTAAGATAAGAAGGGGGGTCGGCACAAACCTTTGTAATGCCATTTTTTGTTGGAAATTTTAGACAATGATGTAGCGTGGAGGCGACCACAAGGTTTTCGTGGAGCCAGGGTCTTTCTAGCATCATGTTGAAAGAAGGTTTTATGTCTAAGACATAAAACTTTATCACTTGAACGACCGAGCTGATTATAAGTGTGAGAGGCAGTATGCCTTCAGATTGTCTCTTGGTCCTGTCGTATGCAGTGATAGTTAGTTGGCACGGCTCGAAGTCATCCGGGCTTTTGCCTATCTGCTTCACCGTTTTCATAGGGCATATATTCAGGGATGCCCCATTATCAACCAACACTCTCCTTATCTCATATCCTTTCATGAAAATAGTGATATGAAGAGGCTGGATGTGAAAGCGATTGACATTAGCTGGGATGTCATCATCCGTGAATATGATTGGTGTTGGTGCCATTAGTTGGTTGATCATCCCAAACAACTCATCTGGTTGTGTGTTTCTTGGGATGTGGGTCTTAGCAAGAACCTTTTCAATTTGCGCTCTATGTGCCGACGAATTTGCAAGCAACTCCAAGATGAAGATTTGAGCATGGATCTTCCCAAGATGAGTTGGTAGATCATAGGTGGTTGCTGATCCTTGAGGTCTTTTATTAAGGTCATGATCCTCAACCCCTGTTGGTGGTTTGGCTGTTGAAGTGACTCCTATTCTTTCATCAAGAGTGTCTGCCATCAATTGGATGGTTTGAACACTCGACCTCTTCGGATTAAGGAATCAACTTCGCCAGCCTGGAACTCGATAAGGTCAGCCCTAGCAAGAGTAATGGGAGACCTCGGGGTATTGGCCCCTTGTTGGAAAGGTGATCCCTTTTCATCAGCTTTGACCATGTCAATCTTGAGGGCATCATCTTCGTCATACTGGTCCCATTTAGGAGGATCATCAGAGTTCGGGGATGAAGAATTTCCTCTTAGAGGACTCAAAAGATCTTCTTCAACTTCTTGGAGATGATGATCACAAGAAAATATGAATTGGCTGGGTCATCTTCTTTGTCTTCATTTTCAGTCATGTGAATGATTATATCCTCCTTTGAGTTACTCAGAGCTCCTGTTTCTTCTGTCGTTGTGGCCATATTTTTGGGGAGAGCGTTTGTGAAGTTACCCATCTTTTGATTAGGTTCTTCAACAGGTTGATTTCAAGGTCCGACAGTGATGTCACCCCTATTAATCAACCCTTGAATCACCCGCTTCAAGTAGAAACAATTTTGGGTATCATGGGCATGGTTTCTATGCCACTTGCGCCAACTATTCTTATCCTTAACCTAAAATGGTGGTTCAGATGGGGGTGGGAGTTGAACCATGTTTTTCTTCAAGAGTAACTTTAGCACTTTTTCTAACGGGTCTTTGAGAGGAGTGAAGTTGTCCTCTCGCCTTCGATTATTATTTTGAGCGTTAGCTCTAGGATGACCCCTTCGATTTTGATTCCTATTATTGTGCTACGTGGCAGAACCCTGAGCTCATCTATTAACGACAATTTTGTTAACCTAACCGGAAGCACTCCTCTTTCCATTGCTCTTATTTTTATTCTGGGGAGTCGTGATGGGCTTGTTATCGGGCCTAGTACTGAGGGGTGTCCCTCTTGCCGTTTCATGTCATGCCACCGACTCGATCATGGAGTCGAAAGAGTGGGGGATAAGTCCCTAGCTAAAGAAGGTCCTGTATTTTGGAGCTGCATTTTCTAAGGCCATGGAGATTTTAGCTGTCCGTAAGTGGACATTTGATGACTCGCATCGTCGCCTCGCGAAATCAACTGATAAAATCCTCAAAGGATTCTCATGGGTTTTGTTTGGTTGCACTGAGCTCGCCCAGGGAAAGAGATCTTGGTGTCGACCCACGGTAATGAGAGACGAATGGTTGAACATTTCATCTGGAGTTGTGTGGTTGAGCGGTCATTATTCTCCGATGCTAGTCTAAAGCCTCACCGATCAAAGTTTGTGAATACAAGGCGTTCAACTCACAAGGCTCGAACGGAGAGGAGGTATGAGTTGACGTGAATATCTGCGTCACTCTTCCCAATGAATTTGTTTTTAAACTCTGGGATGACAAACCCATGGGGAAGGTCTTCCATGCCTCCGAGGGTCTCTTAAACATAGGACTTTGAGGGTAGAATATCATGCATGCTCATTCTTATGAGCATATCCTGCATTGCTTTTAAAGTGCCCTCTTGTTGAATATTTGGTGTGGAAGTAGGCCCACCAGTCGGTGGGTTCCCAATTGTAGATTGGTAAGTTGAGATTTGGGGTAGATGTGGGCCTGTATGGGCCTGAGGTTGATGGGTCGCGGTCACCAGGACAGTTTGATACATTTGTGCTTGAGGGGCATACTGACCCATAAGTGTTGCCACCGGTTGCGGAAATGGCATAGTTTGTTGGGCCGGGTGAATTAAGGGGGCCGATTGAAGAATCGGTTGACTACTTTGTGTTAGGGGGGCATATACTGCTAACTTGGTTTGGGTTTGACCCGTGAGCTGGGGCATGACCAGTGTAACCTAAGTCAACCATAATTTAAGGGCAGCTTGGATGCCCTTCTCTCTTAAGGGTTGATCTAAATTGACGCCTCTGCTCCGTACAATGTTAAGAATATCATGAGCGGTACTATGGTAGCTCGAGGTTGGATTGGATCTCCTAGACCTATGTGGGTCTTGGTTCTGAGACAGCTGCATCTCGAGGTTATCTTGGTTCGAGTTGTGGGAATTGGCATTAGATGCTGCATGAACTTCTTCCCTCGTACTGCTCCTGCTTTGGTTACCTAAGGTCAGATGGCTCCTACTGTGGCTACGTAAGGTTCCCTGTAGGACAATGCCCAGTCGGACCCCTTGGCTGTTAAATGTTTTTCGAGCGAAGCCAACTTTTAGGACCATACAGAGCTCATGGTTAGGAGTGGATCCTTGAGACTCGGCTTCTAATTGAAGACATGGACGTTGCATAATAGATTGGCTTGAGTTTTGGCCGTAATCCCAAGGGATTGCGACATACTGGTCCCTAGGTTTGGGAAGGCTCGGTTTAGAGTCAGCCGTGGAACGATCATCATAATCGCCTTAGGTAACCGACATGATGAATTTCTTTGGCCGAGATCTAGAGTCTAGGCTAAGGTAAGATCTAAACTCGATGACCTAGGGAAGACTCAGCCTGACTCTAGGGGAAAAACTTTAACTACGACCAAGGCTAAGACTAGCCCAGAATCTAGACTTGCTAGACTCAATGAGTTTTGGTTCAGACCCTAAAGTAGGGTAAGCCTAGTCTAACTCTAGAGGCAACTCTAAGCTTACACATGTGCTAGAACCTGGACTAAGATCTAGACTAGATGGGTGCGAGTCTCGGCTCGCACCAAGAGTGGGTCTAGGTTCGGACCTGGGTGTGAGCTTGGTTAGAACCTGGACTGAGCTGGGTGCAAGCTTGGGCTTGGACCTAGAGGTTTTGAAACTCAGACCGAATGTTGACCCGGACTGAATCAAGCTTGAACTAGGAATGAGCCTTCGACTCAGAACATGAGGGGGCCTAGGTTCGGACCTGGGTGTGAAACTGGTTCGGACCTAGGCTAGGCTCAGTACAAGCCTGGACTTGGACCCAGAGATTTTTAATGGTCAGACCAGGTGTGAACCTGGAATGGATCAAAGATGAGTCAGGAACAAGCTTTCAACTCGGACCAAGAGGGGGCCTAGGTTTGGACCCGAGTGTGAACCTGGAATGGATCAAAAATGAGTAAGGAACGAGCTTTCAACTCAGATCAAGAGGGGGCCTAGGTTTGGACCCGAGTGTGAACCTGGTTCGGACCTGAGCTAGGTTGGGTACAAGCCTGACCTTTGACCCAGAGAGTTTTAATGATCAGAACAGACGTGGACGACTGGATCCAAGATGAGCTAGGAACAAGCCTTCGGCTCAGATCAAGAGGGGGCCTAGGTTCGGACCAAGGCGAAACCTGGTTCGGACTTGGGCTAAGCTGGGTACAAGTCTGAACCTGGAACCAGAGGGTTCAGCTGGGACCAGAAGTAGATTCAGGCTGAGACCCAAGATCAATAAGCAAGCGAGCACACGAAAACGTTTGACCTAGTAAAGTACTACAGGTAGGCTAAGCTTGAGAGTGGGTTCTTAACTAATGCAATGCGGCTAGGCTGATATAGGTCCCGGCATAGATCCTGACCTCCTGTTATAAGATTTTTCTAGGTCCTACTATACGCGGAGTTGCTTTGGAGCAAAGGATTAGGGAGGGGCACTCACAGTTAAAGTTACACGAATCCCAACCGCCTCGGCTCTTAATGTTAAGTTCCCCTTAAGCAGTGAACGCTAATTTTGAGGGTTTTTAAAAAATTTGTTTCCTAGTTTTTTGGGATTCCCGGTCAGTGTGTGCTAGAGTGTGTAAAGGCGCACGCAAATGAAATTAAAGTCACGCACATGGGCACACAATAAGAAAGAAAACAATTGAGAGCTCGGCGCTGATCGCGCCTAACGATGCACGATTCGAGGTGAAACTCGCTCAAGGCACAATAAAGATGGAGAGCTGAGGAACCCCAAAGAATGTATGGTCAAAGCAATGAAATCAGGAACAGTTCGTGCCAAGTCAAGCGTGACCCGAGTCGAGGATGACTCGAATGAGACACGGTTCAGGGAACCCTCAATCAGTTTTTTTTTTCTTTTTTGTATATATATATATACATTTTAAAAAAATATCTGATGAAAACAAACTAAACTAAGAATGATGAAAGCAGGGAAAATAGGAATTCAGCCAAAATTAACAAACTAAAATAAAAAAGAAAACGTTAGAAGCAGGGCAAACTTATCTGAAGCAAAATATTTTTTTATATTTTTCAAAATTTATTTTTAAGCCAAAAATTGGTAAAAAAACACAAAAAATGCTCTGGAACATGCCTGTGGGGTCACAAAAAGTATCTGGGACCTCTGTGATTGGGTGGCACGGGTAGTGTCGCACCTGTACGTTGGGCGGCACGAGTACTGTCGCCCAAAAAAAAGACAATTTTTATTTTTATTTTTATTTTTATCTTGTTGTTCTTAATGAAATAAGGCTACTGAAACTTGAAGAAACATAAAAATCAGAATTTTTGATGAAATAAAATTAAAAAGAAATGAAATAGAAGAACAATAGATAGAACTTGTATCGAGAAAAATATTTTTTTGGTATTTTTAAAAAATTTATTTTGCTCTGAAATTTTGCAAAAAACCACAAAAGAGACCCAAGACTGAGCCTGAAAAATTTCAAAAAATTATGGATTGGGTGACAGGGACACTAGATAGCATGTCTCCCTGGACCACAGCGGGCACGCCTGGGCGGCAAGCTCTGTGTCGCCTGGGCGGCATGCTTTGTGTCGCCCAAAACCTAATTTTTTTTTTATTTTTCTTTTATATGTTTTTCTTGTAGATCTTGATAAAATAATCTTACTGTAAACTTGGAGAAATAGAAAATTAAATTTTTTTTTATGAAAATAAATTTAAATAAAGCGACGGTAAATCTAACAGAAAAATATATTTTTGTATTTTTAAATATTTTATTGACCTGAAAACAGTAAAAAAAATGGTACATAGAACATGCCTGCAAAGTTTCAAAAGTTTCTGATATTTTTGAAATTTTGATGCTCCGATCACGCTTAATTTACCCCACGATGGGCGCCAAACTATTTACTGTGAAAAATCAAAGCAATCTACGGATGTAGATCACTCAGATCTGACACTTTAAATTGATAAATAAAAAGGAATTCATTTTTAAAAAAGGTGGGACAAATCAAATTCAGATATTAGGCTAGATCTGCCAAGAAACAAGCAGATCTGCTCTCAGATTTGTGGCAGAGCCAGCATGATCGAAAATATCAAAAATATGATTTTTAAAGAAAATTAATCAAAATAAATCAAAGTAAAATAAAACATTAAGGATATGAAGAAAGAGAAAGAGTCGAGAATGATACCAAATAGTGTCGGATGCCCCGGGACTCTCGACCCTTTTGGGGCTCGCCAATTTCAGAACCAGATCCTCTTGCCCTTCTGGTCCAGATGTCAATCAGAAAGTCTCCGATAGTGGTAGGGTGGTAGTACCCTAGAAAATCATTTAGAACTAGGGTCATTATGCCCTAAGTCTAAGGTTTCACAAGCTGGTATTCCTCTTTGGGGTCGCTCTGTGTCTTTCACGCAGCCTAGGGTTTCAATCTCTCTGAACGCCCATCTGTCTCAAAAAATCTCTCTCTGAAGTCTCTTTTCCTGCTTCTCTCTCCGTCCCCCCAACTAAATGGTCCTCAAAAGATCCTAAAAGGGGGGAAGAATTTGTTGGGGAGAATATCTTCTCGTGAAAACGTGTTTTTGAGGGTTCCCGAAATTGGGTGACACGGGGCGTGTCGCCTGGGTGGCACGGGTCATGTCGCCTGGGCGGCACACCCCGTGTCGCCCAAACCAAAACTTGCCAAAATTGAATTTGTTTTTTCACTTCAAGCGTGTTCGTCAACCTCTTGTGAAGTTCTCAGAGAAAATTTGGGTCGAAACAAATCTTTTTTCTATTTTTAGTTATTTGTTTTCTAAAATAGGGCATTTACAAGAATTTGGGTCAAAATAGGGTTTCCACAGGGTTCCGAGCAGGCAAACTAGTTCCAGATCATAAGGCAGGCTATGTGAACTACGGATTTGGGTTTACTAGGTTAAGTGTGGTCCTAAGGGTTTCAGAAAACCACATAATTTGCAAGATTTAAACCGGGGTGTCTACGCCGAGACGGCTTCTTGGCCACCGGTGCCTCTCTCTCCTCTTCTCTTCTTCCTCTCTCTCTTTCTACTTTTTCTCTGTTACTCTCTTTCTTAACTAGGATGGCTGCCTGACCGTCAATCGCTTTTTTTTTCTTCTCTTCTCATCACCTCTTTTCCTAAACTACAATCTTCACTTTTGCTTATGTGAAGTCATTCTTCACGACGGCACCGTAAGGCTGCTGAATTGATAAAGGACCTCGTGTTACCCCCACCACGTTTATTTTATTTTATTATACCCAGATAACAAAATGCCTGTGTCTATCGACCCACTTGTCTGGACATCTCACGTGTGTGTGTGTGTAAGAACACAGAAAACGAGTCAAGGGAGTTGAAGCAGAACCAGCCTCTGTCTATGGGGGCTATCCTCATGATCTAAGAGGGCACCCATGCGAGCAGCATGAGCATGTCACAGAGCCACCGAGAGGTATGTCCCACCTCACACGTAATTCCTCTCTCAACAGTTGGTACCCTACTGGCACAGTGTGCAACCCCTCACGACACGCTTTTCGAGAGAGAGTTCTCGGGTTCTGGACCACCACACGTTTGGGTCCCTGTTGGGGTCTCACTCAAGACCCGAAGGTGAGATTGAGGCACCCAACCACTGTTATATGCTAGACAGTTTAAAGTCTTGTAGCTTGGACAATGCCATAAGCAGTTTAAAGTCATACACCATTTAAGGATAATATTTCTTCAAGTACCTCCCATTGATTGGAGGCATAACATCATCTCCTATTTCAGTATAGGGGAGGTATTCTTGAGCCGAATATGCCTTCTTAATTATGTAGGGCCCATCCCATGTGGTTTGAAATTTCGACTGAGGTGCCCCTATAGGATGTCATATGGTGAAATCCAGGTCTCCGGGTTTAAATGACCACAATCTTATCTTTCTATCAATTGTTATACTCATTCTTGCTTGATAGAACTCCAATTTCTATCAGACGATAAATTGCTTTTCATCGAGAGACTTTAACTCATCATGTTGGAGCTTAACACATTCATCATTTGTCAGTTCATAATGGATTTCTACTCTTAAGAAAGATATTTGAACTTCTAAGGGTAGAACAGCTTTGGCCCCATAGACCAACGAACCTATGGTTGCTGAAATGGCATTCTTCCTTATTGTTTGATATGCCTAGAAAGCCTCACGCAATCTCTCATGTCAATTGCATTGACTCTTCTTAACTATCTTCTTTAGAACCTTGCAAAGGATTTTATTGAATGCCTCTGCTTGTCAATTAGCCCTTGAGTTAGACATGGACAAATACCTCCAACCAATACTGAATTGGCTGGTCAACTGATAAATGTGATCATTCTTAAATGGAGATCTATTATCTGATATGATTCTATCTAGTACCCCAAATCGATAAACAATGGGATGACGCACAAAATCAGCCACAGTTTTGCCAGTTACCCTCTAGAGAGGAACAACTTTTGCCCACTTTGAGAAATAATCAGTGGTGGTCAATATATAAAGGTAGTTCCCTGCTGATGCTGGGGTGATGGGTCAAATAATATCCACTCCCCACTAAGAGAAAGGCCATATCATGAGGGTCGGATGTAGTGGTTCCGATGATTGGTGATTATAGTCTGTGTGTATTTGGCATGCATGACATCTTTTAGTAGATTTAAATGCATATTTTGCCATGGTGGGCCAAAAATGTCCCATTCGGTGTAATTGGTGATATAACTTGGGCCTAGATTGGTGCATGCCGCACACTCTAGCATGCACCTCTTTCAGAGCTTTCTATCTTACCTCATGTGAGAGACACCTTAACAACATCCCATCATATGACTTCCTATAAAGTTGGTCATTGAGAAGCGTAAATCTTGTGGCTCACCTTTTAAGGGCTAGTTTCTCTTTCCTAGTTTCAGGGAGTTGACCATGCACCAAATATTCTAAGAAAGGCTGACACCAATCTAGTTGGCTACTCCCACGATAGCGACAATACCAGTGGGGTAGGATCTCCCTCAAATTTTCTCACAACTCCCTGAGGGTATGGGGGAAACTCCACCCATAAATCCTCTTCATCATAAGAATCAGCTCCTTCCATTACTGTCATGACCCCGCTTTCGACCCCTTCACCGTACACGATGGATGGTGTCCAAGTGCGGGTTCGTGATCCTAAGGTATGTTATGCCGCTCTGGTCAGAGTGGACTTAACTTTTTTTCTCGGTAATCAAAGAAAACCATGGAAATTAACTAAAACAGTAATTTTAAGTACAAGTGAATAATTAAAACTTGGAGAATCCATACATCATTAAAAGGGCATTACATAGAATTCTTCCAAAAAATGTTACACTGGAGTCTGGGGCATCAAGGCCCAATAATACGTATGTTCCAAACTAAACAAACTTCAGGGTTAAACTGCGCAACCACCTACAAGATCTGAGTTTCTTCTCAAGTGAATGAGGCTTCAACTCCCAACTGCCAGTTACGAACTTCTGGCCCTCGACTTGGCGTTATCAATCTACAAGAGGGGAGATACAAGGGAATGAGCTATAAAGCTCATTAATGAGTCTATTCATGCGTCATAAATAGTTCATTCACCTATAAGAATTCCTAGTGCTACCGTCATGTAAATTAGTAATCATATCAGTGCATCAATTACAAGCAACATATTCAATCATCATAATTATCATTTAATCATTACAATTATCATCATTCTCATTCACTATTCAAGCACTACCCACTCACTCCTTAGTTCACCTACCCCCGAAGTAGAAGCCCTATCCGTCAGGCTTGGCCAATCCCATTTCTTAAGAACTCTAGCATTTCTCAGGAGGGAGGGCAACGACAAGTGGATGAATCCACTTTGTAATTCCCTCATACTCACACACAGGGTCCCCAGCGCGCATTGGTGTTTTCGATAGGCACTTACCTTGCAAGGCATCACTCACTAGTCTTATCATATAATTTTCGGGGATGCGACCCTCCCATTCCATCTTCACTTAAATCCATCCTATCAGTCAACGAGTTAGGGAACATTGCCGATATCACTTTTCTCATTGTAACAGTATCCACTACCGATGGACACCCCATCACGTAGAGTGTAGTATCAGTATAATAGTATCCACTACTGATGGGTGCCCCATCACGTAGTGGCCAGTATCACAATCAAAACACAATAGTACCCACTATCAATAGGTGTCCCATTACGTAGGGGTCATTATCATGACATCATATCATACTCAATCATTTAATTCATTCACACTACATCAGTGCCTTATGACACATAATTCAAGTTTCAATCATGCAATGAGTCTTACTCAAAACTATCCGGCAGTCATAAAGCACAATGATACTCGGCATAAGAAATCCATCATATGAGAGCTTTCACATGATATTTATGCTTAGAAATCAACATTTAACATTACGGCACTTATCATGTGACATTCGTCATGGAACTATCACATTAGTGTTGCACTTATCAAATTTCATAGAATGTATAACTACGTAGCATCATTCATATAGCACTACGGATTTTAGTATTCATCACATGAAAACTATCATTTATCAAAGATCACACTGCGCCACTTGATTTTCTTAGTGAGTGATCCAGTAATGGGTAGCATGATACAAACACAAAACTAAAATTTCAGTGACATGTAACGGTGACGTACCCCTCATCTCAGAGGTATAACTCCCAATCTAGGAAGAATTTCAAAATAGTTCAAACATGTAACTTCAAGCTTACACTCATATCCTTAAAATGGCATTAGTTTGAAGTTATTTAGACCATGTTTGTTGGGCTAAAATCTCAGCACAAAGTGAGTGACAGTTACAGGAATTTCCTGAAACTGTGAACCGTGACATATCCTCATATTTTGGGTCATAACTCTCAATCTATTGGGAATGTTAAAATAAAGTTAGCATGCAACTTTAAGCTCACTCATAGATCTTTCCAATGGTGTCTATTTGGAAGCGATTGGATATCGTTTGATAGGCTAAAAGCTAGACGTAAAATAGGTGATAGTTGTTGGAAATTCGAGTAACTGTGGTTAGTGCCATACCCTATCAATTTGGGCCATGTTTCTTGATTTATGCGAAATTTTCACATTAAGCAGAAAAAACAATTGTAGTAGACAAGCATATCTTTCATTCATGATTTGAGCCAATTTGAGCATCGTTTGGTCACTGAAAAGTTCAGTGCAAGACCCCCACAGTTTCTTGAATTTAACTTTTTGTAGATTTGGCATGCACCAAATAAAATACAATATTTCATAAGCCAAGATAAGCTTTGATGTAAAACTTCATTCATGTTAAACTAAACTTGCAAATGAGCTGTTCCATAAGCTTAACAATGTATTTGTAATACTCGATCAATCATTCAACTTTATTTTAATTCAACTATATATATACCCTTTAGTTTATCATTGTCCGTTATCCTTATTCCTTGAAATCTATTACTACTAAACTGAATTGATGCAAAAGCACTAAAGCTACTTACCTGATGATCACAGTGCCTTTAAACCTCCCACTAGCAGGTCAACTCAAGCTCTAAGTACCTACGGTAGGTGGGATCCACTGTTGCTGATAGGGTAGGTGAAGGTCACTGTAGCTGACATGTATGGAACTGACAAGTGTGGCACTGGCAGCAGTCACATCTTCCCCTTACACTCACGGTGCTGGTCTTCTTCTCTTCTCTCTTCACTGCTGCGTGCATTCTCTTCTTCTTCTCCTTCAATGCCACACACATTTCCACTACCGTGAGTGTTCTCATCTTCTTCTCTTTCACTGTAGTGTGCACTTCTATTGTCGCAAGTATTCTCTTCTTCTCCTCCTTTACTGTCGTCCGCACTTCTACTTCCGCGCACATTCTCTCTCTACGAAAATTTGTGGTCCTTACATCATCTCTCCCTTAAAAAGGATTTGGTCCTCAAAATCATATTGACGTTAATAAAAAAGGTGGGGGTACTTCTCCGAATTTCGTCCTCCCGCTCCCAAGTCGATTCTTCTTTGGAATGATATTGCCATTGTATCCGGACCAGGGGAATTTCTTTATTCCGCAAAGTCTGTAGTCTCCTGTCTAATATCCCAATTGGTCGTTCAACATAGGTCAAGTCTTCCCTGATCGGGATTGGTTCGTACTCCAAAACATGGGACGGGACAAGTTGATACTTCCTCAACAGTGATACATGAAAGATATGATGTGAAATATGCATACATGTCACTGTTAGCATAATGTTACAATTTTCAGAAATATTACTTCTATTTTACTGAGACTTTCCTTGACTTATCGAAGTCCAAATGATACGAAACTACTGCTTTTGGAAAGATATACAAGTCTAGTAAAATGTATGTGTTTGGTTCTTGTCGAAATTCCTTGTGAAAATGAAGATATGTTTCGAAAAATACGGGTAGGTCACTGTTTGACTGTCTTTCTGGATTTTACACTAACTCTGCTGTGATCACTAGTTTTCACCAACCAAAACTAGTTTTCACCAACCAAACGAAATCCATTTTCTATCAAACCACAGCCTTTTGAAAGATATCGGAGTAGGCTAAAACTTTTCATGTGGAAATCATTTTTAAATTCCTATTAGACTAAAATTTATTTATCATTTTACGAAAACATGTCACTATGGACAATTTTGGTAAAAGCACAAAATTAATGCCTCTGATGTCACTAATTTTGACTGACCAAAATGTCTCCATTTTATTCCAAACCACTACCATTTAAACGACTTATGAATTAGCTACAATTCACATGTTGAGCACTTTTCGAAATCCTTCTTAATTTTGAGACATTGAAAAAATTTCAAAGACATGTCACTTTCTTCACTGCACAACAGATTTCATAGGAAGAGTCTCTACTCTTGAGCACTTTTGAATGGCCAAATAAGGTCCAATTGCTTTCAAACCACCCCTATTTGGAAGATAGTTGTGTCTAGCATAAAATTGTTTATGGAATTATCTTTAAACTCTAAACAAATTGAGAGTTATGGCCTTGCTTTGATAGGATATTACTGTCTAAAATTACCAAGAATGCTATCATGTGACACTGAAACTATTACTCCGTGATACTGATACTGTCATTACGTAATACTGATGTTGTTGCTCTGTGCTACTGAAATTGCTATTCTGTGATGTTAACCTGGCCATTATGTAATACTGATACTGTCTGACTTTGTTATGTGAATTTTGATATCTGACCGCTACACAATGGCTCCTCCATTAGTAGTGAGCCCTCTGATTTTGTGTGTGAGCATGGACTTGCCGCATAATGATATATTTTGTCAGACTCCATAAGTGTGAGCATCGACTTGCCGCACAATGATATATATGTGATATTCTGTCAGACTCTGTAAGTATGAGCATGGACTTGCCGCACCTTGACTGTGAGCATGGACTTGCCACGTGATCCTTCCCTTACTCCCAATGATAGAAAGGGACCTAGGCTCTGTTTGTACTTGGGAGGGTTGTACCCCCCAAGATTTCTGGGCACTATCCATAGGGACCCCTTTGGTAGTGTAACATCCTCTAGTGGCAAGAGAGTAAGAGGGCAGTGTTTTGCAAGGCCTTAGCCGATCAAAAACCCCAAAGCACGTTGGGGACTGTGTGTGTGTGAAGACATTACGAAGTGATGTTCGCTTGCCATTGTCTTCCCTCTTGAGTGATGGTAGAACTTCTAAGCAATGGAATTGGCTTGGTCTAATGAATAGGGCTTCTACTTCAGGAGTAACTTGTTTTTGTTCTACTTATTCGAATTCTGTATTCTTTATGAACATCTGAATGTATTTCTACAACACTTATATATACTCTGACGTGTGACCACATTCTGTGAAACAAATGTGAATTCTGACAAATCATGGACATATAATTATGTACTTACTGATAGCCCGAAATGTATGGGCAGTGATCTACTTACTAAGCTTATTGCTCACTCTGCTTATTTCATCTATGTAGAGAACTAATACCTGATCGCGTGTGGCGAGTGGCGGACCGGTGATAGCAGATGGTTGGAGTTCAAGTTGATTTAAGACCCTCTCCTTGACTTTGTAGGTGTCTGGTGGAGTTGCCACGTGTTGCTCTTGTGATGTAATATTTTGAGATGAATGTAAGGCTTGTAAGCCTTGAACTTGTAAATACTTTTTGGGGATAAATGAAGTTAATTGTTTAAATTTATTCAGTTTTCTGTCGATTGATGTATGAGTTTTATCTTCTTTCATGGTTTTCTTTGATTCCTCACTTTTAATACGTGTTGATGCCCCTCCCACTTGAGTGACATACACGACCTTTGTGTTCACGATCCCACACTCTGTCGCCCTCTGGTATGTGATGGTGGGGGTCAGGGAGCGAGGTCGTGACACAGCTTCTCTCCTGAGTGGTTGAATCCCTGGATTGTGATATGCGCCGGAGTAAGATCTTCAGAGCTTAATTCCAATTGAGTGAGATTCTCCTTGGGATAAGGTTAACTGTTGACCCTCCATCAATATACTTCGGTTGATGGGGCATGCATGTAATTCACCAGTCATAAAGAGAGGGAAATTGTGAAATATTTCTCCTAATTGTAGATCATCCTATGAGAATGGGATTGCCATACATCCACTCAAGATTGATGGGTCCACCTTGATGGGTTCCACTTTGGTCTCATATGCCTCTGGGTCGGAAAGAGCCTGAACCAGAGCCATACGGTAATCCCTTGAGAGCATGAGAGCATCATAGATACTGAGAAGGGCTAAAAGCTTCCTCAATTGCCCTATCACATCATATTTCACCTTTTCCTCATCAGCCTTTTATGCTCTTGGTCCTGCTAATGGTTTGGGTGGTAAAGTAGGTTGAGGAACAGGTTTAGGTTGAGGAGGTTTATTTTGGCCTGCTGAATGAATCGATTGCGCAACTGGCTTGGTTTAGATGATCTGGGTGGATTGGGTGACCAAGATTTGTTTTAGTAGAGTGGAGATTTGAGGTTGAGGCTTTAGGAGGTAGCTAGGTATATGGGACCAGCAGATTCCCAGGGACTTGGGGGATTGGTGGATTGTCTGAGGTATTTGGGCGAGGAAGGAACCTAGGGAGCCTGAGGATGGGTACATTATTTGAATTATTCGGGTGAGGGAGAAGTGATGGACTGAAAAGCTTTAAGATGCTTGGCATCTAAGGTGGAGATTGCAGTGTTTTCCTCGATCTCAGGCTCATTTGCCCCGTGCAGGGTGATGCTTATGAGATTTGCACCATGTAACAGACTTCCTAAAAATAGAAGTTGTGCCCTCTTGATTCTCCCAGCTTCTGGTCAACATCGAGCTTGGGGGACCACTGAGGTTTCTTCGGTTTTGACTGCTTGTGCTTCTTTGTGGTGGAAGATGGCTCTGACTTGTCCCGAGCCACCAATGCATCAGCAACTGTTAAGAATCCAACTGCTTGGGCTAGCATCTTTTTCACCCGCCTCCACTTCATCTTGCTTATGTTGGTTCCTTCAAGTTCTCTATCGAGGGCCGGGAAGTCTGGACATTCTCAAGTTGTACCTGTAGGAGACATAGAAGAGGAGGGGGAAGAAGAAGAAGAAGAAGAAGAAGAAGAAGAAGAAAGATCTGCAGGTGAGGGACTTTTAGGGTCATTTCCCTCATTGAACCGAGCTGGGCAGCTTTTTGCATCATCATCAGAGTAGGACGTGTGCAGGGAGTCTTTTAGGTCTTTCCCCGGCTTAGACCCTTAGGGAGTGCTTTTAACATCGTTACCCTCATTGGACATGCCCTGAGTAAAAGATGGCTCGGGAACATCCTCTTGATAGGATGAGGAAGGGAGGAGGATTACATCGGGGATGAAGTCCTGTAAGGTCGGTAATGGGGGAAGAGGCCTGAGAAATTCTTACTCAACTGGTTGTTGAGCAGTCTTATTTCTCCGGCGAGCAGCCTTGTCACCCGTCTTCTCCTGGTTTCCATTGGAAGTGCTTGATTTGTCTCGCCTGGTTTGTGGATAGCCTTAGCTTGACGGACTGCTTCTCACTTTAAGAACTTGAGTCTGCTGTACCCAAGGTAAACTCTCTATGATTGGGAAGTCAAGGGATCAGAGGGATATGAATCATCATTACTCGGGTCTTATATCAGGAGGCCCTCTCGCACAGGTGGAACAGTGGCTTGGGGGTCTCCTTCTGAAATTTTAGAAGGCTCTTGGTATCCCTTTATTTTCTTAGCGATTATGTCATGGAAAGTAGAGCGCTCGCTCAGGTTGTGGCCCCATATCTGATGGAACGGGCACTAGTGGTTCTTAGTTCCCTGAGCTTGACATTCGGGCTGCCTTACCGACTTTGGTGTGATGAGGTCTTCTTGAAGCATCATGACGAACAAGGCTCGAAGGAGATTGGGCGCTTCGTCTTCCTCATGGACTGTGACTGCGAGGGAAGCTTTTGCTACTCTGAATGCTTTCTTTAGCTCTTCGAGCTTTATCTAACCCTTCTGGATTAAGGCTTTGATGATGTCTTTTAGTGTGTAGCATTCCTCTGTGGGATGGTTTATCCTCCGATGATAAGGACAGTGATTGGCATGGGTATCGTGTCCAGCTTGATCAGGGAACTTAGTCTCAAGTAGCTCAATCATGTTATGTTCTAGTAATAATCAAAGTAGTGCAGGGACCCATTCCTTTACAAAAGGGTAGACTTTATTCTTATGCCTGGTCCAATAATCATCTCGATTAAGGTTCGCAGGTGGGGGTACCCGATTGTATGATTGTTATTGTTTGTCTGTCTCAGGCGCTTTAGTTGTGCTTAACCCTTTGGAGAGGTTCAAAGTTTGAGAGGCAAGCTTCTTTGGGTCACTGACAGTGATGGTTGTGCTGATTACCCCTTTCTGTTGGTTGCCCCGGGTATTGTTTCAAGAGCTACCATTACCCCGGTTATTTCTTGAGCTTGCAGACTATTGTCATGACCCGCCATGATGGTGTGACAGGCTCTTTATACACACTAACTGAGAGATCAGCTCTGACATAGAGGTCGGATTGGAGGCCTCAACATGTAGAGCAATCTCAAGTCATATATTGCGCACACAGATTTGAACTGCTTCCTTCTCAGGCATGGGATTAGGATGGCGAGCAGCTAAATCTCTCTAACTTGCTATGAATTGATCGATGGGTCGTCAGGTTCTTGGGTCAATGTGAGAAGATCGATTGTTTGGACCTCTCTCTCGACCTCATAGAAGCGTTGGTGGAATAATTTCTCCATTTCCTTCCAAGTATGTACTGAATTAGGAGGAAGCCGAGCATACCACTGAAAAGTTGGGCCATCAAGGGTTTCAACAAACTGACGGAGGAGGAGTCCCTCATCAGCTGCTGTCTCTCGACATGCCGCTTGGAAATGGGCAATATGCTGGTATGGGGAGGTTATACCATCAAACAGGGGAAACTTCCCTTTCTTGTAGTATAAGGGAAACGAAACCTGATCAATGTAGAAGGAGTTTGGCTTTTGATAAAGCGTTGCACCTTGCTTTCTCAGGATTTGTTTGCTCTTTAGGCTATGGCTTACCATAGCATCGATGTCACCCTATATGACGGGTGAAGGATGGAATATTCCTATGAGGCAGGAAAGGGCTGCCTTGGAGATGCATCATCTGAGTGATGGGAGTTGGCCTCATGAGGGGATGCATTGACGGGGGACCGTGTGCTATCCATACGATCATTTGTCTCCCTCATTGTTGTCACCATCTGCTCGAACTTGTCCATGCATTCTTCCTGATTGTCATTAAGGTATGTAACAACCATAATGATAATCATTTCCTCAGGGCGGTCAGCCTTTGATGTGGTTGAAGGCTTCCAAGTTTGCCGATTCACGCGTGGCAGATCGGTTAGCAAGGGCTCAGCATGCGCCGACTCTACTCGAGTCTTATATGCCAATCGCGTGAGAACCAGTTCTTGACGGTTTTTGGATTGTGGCTACTTAATGGTCGGGTAATCTTCTACGATACTGACCATGGTGCAGGATTCACGCACTTCTTCTTCAGGCTTTGTCACCTTAAGTGGGTAAAAGGGTTTCTGATGAAGAGGGTCACTGGAAGAGGATGCCCCGACTGTCTTGGTTTCTTCCCTAATCAGGATTTGCAGACCCCTATCTCTTTTAGCTTTGAGGCTTTGTTAGACCTAATGTCAGAACTATGATCAGGATTGCAGTTGGTCGACCATTCTTGCACAAGAGCGAGCAGTCTCCATTAGGTGAAGCAATGGGTGTGGACCAGGCATTGGAGTGAACCTGGGCTGGGGAGAATGAAGGACTCGATCTCCCATCAGGTCTTTTCCCCGAGCTCTCTTACAAGCTCCAGAGACACGACCGAGCTGATGGGGCTAGCTCAAGATGGTACTCTTGGGGAAAGTCTTCAAGTACTAGGGGAGGGGGTTCTTTACTGGAAGAGAAGGGACAGGCGGGGGAAAGATCGACTCATGAGGATTCCTGAGTTGGGAGTGAGGGGCAATCTGTGATGGCGGTGCGTGTGTGCCCCTTGAAGAAGGATCACGGGTGACCTTGGGGTCAGTCAGTGCTAGAAAAGGTGGTTTGGCCTTGGGAGGCCGCGAACCATGAGAAGGTGTTCTTAAGAGAACAAGTGGAAGCCTACCCCTTAATGGGTGTGCTAGTGTGTGCTAAGTAAGAGGATAAGAGGGTCGTCTTCCATGTACTCAGGTTGATGCAACGACGGCGTTGCCTCGAGTGGTGGGATGCACATGCATAATGTGTACAAGACCTGGCCTTAAGAGGCCTAATCCTAGATATTGACTCGAGGTAACATAAGGGTTGCCCCAAGGTGTGGCTCGAGTGGATGACCCATGAGCCTTAGGGTGTGTGCGAGAGGTGGAGGCCCTAAGGTCTCCACCTTGATGTGTCAAGCCTCTAAGTATAGAGAATTATGATGGTGCAGGAATGTGGGGGTAGCTTTACGGCGACCCATAGAAGCAATAGCAACTTCCTTGCCTTTTGTAGAAAGGGACTAGGCAGTGTTTCGGTGTACCTCGACAATACAACCGCCGGTGATAGGGTATATGCTATGAATGGCAGCAGACATGCTGCCAATGTAGAGTTCTTTGGTGGGGTTTCCACCAGAGCTAGGAGATGGGGAGTTAGGGACCTTTAAGTCCCTTCTCACACTTATCCAAGTTAAGATCTGGGAGCTAGACACTAGGTCTTTGCTCAGAAGGAAAGTTGGGAACGAAGTTCGAGGAACCTCTTCCCTGGGGATGCTCGCGAATGCAAAGATAAGAAAATCCCCAATCCAAATAAATGGGTTAAGAAACTCCGCAGCCATGTATGTGTAAAAAAAAAAAACAAAGGAGAGACTAGCTAAACAAGGACGATCCGACGAATGGGCAGTGTGTTCCCAGTGGTCAAGCAGGTTAGGTGCTTAGATCTCACCCTCCGAGTTGGGATGACCTGGTAGACTGTGTCTCGGATTTTAGAGGAACCCGAAACTTGAGCTCGCTCTCTCGAGAACCTTGTTAGGAAACAAGGGCAGGTATACCAACAGATGAGAGAGGAATTTTAATGTGAGGCGGAACACACCTCACCTGGGTCCGTGACTCACTCGGGCTAATTCAGGTGGGCGCCCTCTTAGATCACGACGGAAATCCCCCCAGTCCTGCACACACACGTGGCTAGACTAGAAGAAAGAGATAGAATAGAGGAAAGATGAACTTTACCAAGTCAGTAGCTAGACCAGCAAGTGATTGACCCAGTGTGGTAGCAAGATGGGCACGATAACTTAGATCGACACGGCAAAAATACTACTCGACAACAGAACGATCACCAATCAGTCCTGACATGATGACTAGCCTGTCGTGGCAGCAAGACGGGCATGGTTACGCAGACCGAAACAATGACAGTACTGCTCGACGACGGGACTACCATGACAGTGTTAATCTTAACCTTCCTTGGTCCAACTAAGAAGGAAGAAGAGAGAAGACAGAGAAGATAGAGAGAGAAGGGAAATATAAACATGGACGACGATGTGGTTCTACCGTCCATGACAGAAGAGGGAGAAAGGGAAGGGAACATGGACGGTGATGGGTTTCCATCGTCCACGCAGGGGAGAGAGAGAATAAAAGAAAACATGGACAACGATGAGCTTCTGTCGTCCATGATAGAGGCGAGAGAAAACATGGACAGTGATGAGGTTCCACTGCACATGACAGAGAAGAGAGAAGGGAGAAGAAAACATGGATGGTGATGAGCTTTTACCGTCCATGACAGAGGAGAGAGACAATAGACGAAAACATGGACAATGATGAGCTTTCGCCATCTATGACATAGGAGAGAGAAAATAGAAGAAAACATGGATGACGACGAGCTTCCTCCATCCATGACAGAGAAGAGAGAAAGTAGAAGAAAACATGGATGGCGATGGGCTTCCACCGTCCATGAAATTGGAGAGAGAGAATAGAAAAAAACATGGACGGCGATGAGGTTCTACAGTCCATGACATAGGAGTGAGAAGAGGGAGAAAACATGAACGATGGGGAGGTTCACCGTCCATGATAGAGGGAAAGAGGCAAGGCAACTTGGACAAAGGCCCGACCCACCACCCGAGTTAAGGCCCGGTTCACTGTTTATGTTTTAGGAGTAGAAGGACATCATACCCGACAATAGGCTCCACCATGCATGAATGGAAAAGAGAGAGAGAGAGAAGAGAACATGAGAGAAAGATGGAATAGAGAGATTAGGAAAGAGAAAGGAAAGATAAAAGAGAGAGAAGGAAAGTGAATAAAAAAGATAAGAAATTGAAGGAAAGAGAAAGGGATAGATGAGAAGAGGAGAGAGAG
Source organism: Amborella trichopoda (assembly GCF_000471905.2). Next base: position 934,649 of record NW_006499819.1, on the reverse strand, counting down.
ATAGATGAGAAGAGGAGTGAGAAAGAGAGAGGTGAAAGAAAGAGATGAGAGGAGGAGAAAGAAAGAGAGAGATGAGAGGAGAGGAGAGAGAAATAGAGAGATGAGAGTAGGAGAGAGAAAGAGAGAGATGAGAGGAGGAGAGACAAAGTTACCTTCACCCAAGGGTACCAGAATTTTTCTTCTCTCTCCTCTCTCTCTCTCCAAGATGTATCCATAATTTCAATGTGAAAACTCTCAAATTTTATTCATAAGATTGAAAAATGAGGGATCCTTTTAGAACTAGATGTAGCATATATTTATAGAATTGGGCCCAAACATGGGTGGATGCCCAAAATCTTGCCTAATTGATGATAATTACAAATTAATTGAATGAAAAAAAAATCTAAAAATGGGTGCAAAAGGCCTTGCCTAATAATACATTAAATTTCAAAACAGTCCCTACTGCTGCTCTAGAATGTGCGTGATCTTCCATAGATGATTCAGGGTTGTTCCGGCGTCCTTTTGGCTAAAAGACGATTGCTTTCTTGTCGGGCTTGGCTTGACAATCAATTTGATACCAACTTCGAGCCATGGATCATGTTTTTAGGCCACGATCATGTGACTCGAAATTTGTAAAGATCTTGAAAACTTCTGGTCAATAGTGTGCTTATTTCTTGATGTTTTTCATTGGTTTCTTTGCTAAATTGCACTGAGCATGCCATCACGATCACGTTGCAACAAACGCAACTCAATTTTGTGCCTGGATGAAGATTTAGTCGTCTTGGGTTTTTGGCCGAATCATAAAATTCGACGACCGGAATCTATAGCAACGTTTAACACCTTCGTGTGCCAAATCAAACCGTTCATCATATGCAGAGTTCAAACCAGACAAACCTTTGACCTTACGTACATAATGTAATTGGTTTCATGTCGATCGGGTATGTGAGCACTGTGATATGGCCACTCGAGTGAGCATGCTACTGCTAAATTTCCTGTAACTATCTTCACAAACCGCCACAGGTATCGTCATAGGGCATGCCACATATCAAAACCTTCGTATTGATGAGACAAACATAGTCACAAAATTTGAGCGCAATATGACTCATAACGAGTGAGATATGGGTCTTTGAAGTTGCTGCTCGTGACTACGCAAACCAATCTCCTTTAATGGAGATTGATGCAGGGAGGCCACACGGGAATAGCATGCGGCCTACCCCTTTTTAATGTTTTACTCATTTTCACTCATAACTTTATCCTAGAACGTCCGTTTAAGCTGAAACTTGACCCCTAGGTGTTTTCGACCATGTCGAATCTAATAGAGGTAGTCCCATAGCTGTTTGACACACTAAAAATAGCGTTCTAGTTACGGGGTCCGTTTCAAGGTGTTAGAGGCTAATTTTTCTAAAAACTTTTCTTTGTTTGGGTTGCCTTAGACATGTTGGATTGCGGCAAAACTTGACAGGTGGACTTTTGGAGTGTTTAGGAAGATTCTGACTCGTTTTGGGGCAATTCTGAGACTATCAAGAATTCCACTGTATGTTCCGACTTCTCTTTTATTCCACATCGGGGACCTAAGGTGCTGAAAAATGTCTTCAAATATGGTCCTGCAACTTACGGCAATTGTTCAACTATTTCAGCAATATATCTTCATTCTTCTCTCAATTGTGAGTATTTTGATGCCCTTTAATCGTGTTGTGGTGGCCTTTTACCCTGGGGTAAAAGTCTGGTCAGATTTGTGAACTTTGTTTGCCAATGCATCTTCGCGCTACGTTGTTTTAGCTCCTGCCTCTACTGGCAAGTCAGAGAGGAGGCTGTTGCAGTCGTTTTGCACCAAGTTTGGGTTGATTTGGTGTTGATTTATGCATTTGCATAATTTAAAAGGTTGTCAGAGAAAGGGATTCTGACAATTGGCTGGATTTTCTTCTTTGGCGACCTAGGGACTTGCTTTCATTGAACCATGAATTGAATATAAGATTTGTACTAGAATGTATCTCTACGCGAGGTGGTTCTATTTAAGTCCTCCCCACATTGATCCAAAGCTTGGACATTGAGTTATGCTTCACTGAATCCGGAGCTTGCTAAACCCTGTTTTTTCCTTGATTTCTCTGGTCGCTTTCCTCTTCAGAGCACTGGGGGTTCTCAGTCACACCACAGTGTGTGCCATAGGTCAAAATTACAGGGTTGATGTGATGTAAAACATGTCAATGTTTGAGCTCCATTTGGCTTCAGAGGAAGACGCCGTGGGTTGATAAAGTTACTACCAGAAAACATTATCGCAATCCCCAGTTTAGGGACTACTTTGGTGAAGCCGCACCGCGCCATAGTAAAACCAATGAGTCGTGCGGCCCCATGATCGTAGACCCCCAAATTTGGTCCTCAAGGATTTTTCGATGTTCTGAGCACAATGGCGGTTGTCTGGTGCCCTGCTACAGCTGTTAGCATATAGCTATAGTGGACAGTCCTTTATTGGTGCAAAGGCACCGCACCCAAGTCTCTAGGCTGAAGGCTTTATTTTTGGCACAATCTTGGTCTGCAAGTGTTTCGTGAACCTGCGAGACTATACTGTAGCCAACTCTCACCTTATTCGAATGGGCTTATGGAAGTACGTCAAAAATGATGTGCAACAGTTAGTTCCTCTTCCTCTTATCTTTTCTTCTTCTCTCTCTCTCTCTTTTCTACTTTTCTCTCTCTTACTTAACAAAGACAGTTTCTTGGCAACCGGTCCCTCTTTCTCTTCTCTTCTCTTCTTCTTCCTCTCTCTTTCTTTCTACTTTTCTCTCTTATACTTAATCGAGATGGCTGCCTTGCCGTCAGTGCCTCTCTCTCTTCTCTTATGTTCTTCTTTCTCCCTTCCTTTCCAATTTTGCTCTCTTACTCTCTCCCTTAATCGAGATGGCTGGCTGGATGCCAATCCCTCTTTTCTATTCTCTTTTCTTCTTCTTTCTCTCTTTTCCTACTTTTCTCTCTCTTACTTGACCAGTAAGGATGTCTGGCTGCCGGTCCCTCTTTCTCTTCACTTCTTCTTTGTCTCTCTTTCTTTCTACTTTTTACTCTCTTACTTAACCGGGATGGCTGCTTGGCCACCGATGCCTCTCTCTCCTCTTCTCTTCTTCCTCTCTCTCTTTCTACTTTTTCTCTGTTACTCTCTTTCTTAACTAAGATGGCTGCCTTGCCGTCGATCCCTTTTTTTCTTCTTCTCTTCTCGTCACCTCTTTTCCTAAACTACAATCTTCGCTTTTTCTTAGTGAAGTCATTCTTCATGACGGCACTGTAAGGCTACCGAATTGATAAAGGACCTCATGTTTAATTCATTGTATTTTATTATACCTATATAACGACAAGTCAGGGTCTATCAACCCACTTGTCTTGACATCTCACGTGTGTGTGTGTGCCAGAACGCAAAAACGAGTCAAGGCAGGTGAACCAAAACCAGCCTCAGGCTAGGGGGCTATCCTCATGATCTAAGAGGGCACCCATGCGAGCAACCTGAGCGTGTCATGGACCCACTGAGAGGTATGTCCCACCTCACACGTAATTCCTCTCTCAACAATTGGTACCCTGCCTGCATAGTGCGCATCCCCTCGTGTCACGGTTTCTGAGAGAGTGTCTCAATTTCGGGACCACCGTATGTTTATGTCCCAGTTGGGGTCTCACTCGAGACCCGAAGGTGAGATTGAGGCACACAACCACTGTTATATTCTAAACAGTTTAAAGTCTTGTAGCTTGGACTATGCGATAAGCTGTTTAAAGTCGTTCACCATTTAACGACAATATTTATTCAAGTACTTCCCATCGATTGGAGGCATAACATCTTCTCTTATTTCAGTACAGAGGAGTTATGCTCTAGCCGAATATGCCTTCCAAATTATGTAGGGCCCATCGCATGTAGTTTGAAATTTTGGCTGAGGTGCCCCTATAGGATGTCATATGGTGAAAACCAGGTCTTCTGGTTTAAATGACGACAATCTAATCTTTTTATCAATTGTTCTACTCATTCTTGCCTGATAAAACTCCAATTTCCATTGGGCGATAAATCACTTTTTATCGGGAGAATTTAACTCATCATGTTGGATCTTAACACGTTCATCATTTGTCAGTTCGTAATGGATTTCTCCTGTAAAGGAAGATATTTGAACTTCTAAGGGTAACCCAGCTTTGGCCCCATAGACCAACGAACATGTGGTTGATGTGGTGGCATTCTTCCTTATTGTTTGATATGCCTCGAAAGCCTTGGGCAGTCTCACATGACAATAGCACTGACTCTTCTTAACGGTCTTCTTTAGAACCTTACAAAGGATTTTATTGAATGCCTCTGCTTGTAAGTTAGCCCTTGGGTTATACATGGACAAATATCTCCAACCAATACTGAATTGGCTGGTCAACTGATAATGTGATCAATCTTAAATGGAGATCCATTATCTGATACGATTCTATTTGGTACTCCAAATCGATAAACAATGTGATGATGCACAAAATTAGGCACAGTTTTGCCAGTTACCCACTAGAGAGGAACAACTTCTGCCCACTTTAAGAAATAATCAGTGCTGGTCAATATTTAAAGGTAGTTCCCTGCTGATGCTAGAGTGATGGGTCCAACAATATACACTCTCCAGTAAGAGAAAGGCCTCGTCATGAGGGTCGGATGTAGTGGTTCCGGTGACTAATGAATATAGTATGTGTGTATTTGGCATGCATGACATCATTTAGCATATTTAAATGCATCTTTTGCCGTAGTGGGCCAAAAATATCCCATCCGATGTAATTGGTGATATAACTTGGGCCTAGTTGGTGCATGCCGCACACTTTAGCATGCACCTGCGTGCATAGGCCTCGATCATCTGGACCCTTCTGCCAAAGTGGGGTAGCACATACTTGCTAATCTCCATCTCCTCCAAACATGTGGACCATGCAGTTCGTACATGCTCTGGCAACCAGCATTTTCGAAGAGTCCCAAGCTCTTCCTTTTTCCCAATGTTTACTCTGTCGCGACGCTTTTGAAAAACAAAGAGAAAGGGTAGCTCTGAACAATCCCATGCTGACGGGCAAAGCGATGAGGGAAGTACCCTTCCAGTCTGGCATAGTGCAGGGTCTGATAGGGCAAAACTCCCCTCTAACGCCCAACATGAACATGAGCTCCCTTATAGTCGTGGAAGTGTCATCCAACTCCTTCCCCAGTTCATTATTAAAAGCACGGTCGGTAAAGCTCCCAACTGGAAATGAGACCTGCTGCATATTTGAGGAGTCATTCCCAAACAAGCTCAGAGCCTCCTCTGGGCTATGAAAGATAGCCTTTTGACTAGCAATTCTCATCAAGAAGGGGCATATTTTCTCCCCCGAGCTCTGACTCCTGACATAGGTGGAAGGGAAATTGGCCACTAGTCACCCATACACATAATCGATGGGGAATGGAGTCTTAAAATCTCCAGGAAAGGCTTCTGCCCCGATAATGCCATTTCCCCCCTCTTTGCCTTAGTAGGCTTTCCCCTAGAGATGGCTCCCAGTCTGTGGTAGATGTTGCATAGAACTGGTTGAGCAAGAGTATACTGGTGTCCCCTCACCATATCATAAGCTACATAGAGTGTGCCTGGTTGGATATCATCTGCCCCTTCAGGAATAATGAATTTGCATAAGAATAAGGCTAGGTAAGGGACCAAGAAGAAAGAGTTGTCACTGGTCTCAGGTTGATAGATGAGAGGCGTCTCCTTAACAACTGCCTTCCCATGTTTTCTTGAAGAGCCTCAACCATTCTCAGGGTAATCCCTGCAAAATAATTTCACCCATTCGGTGAAGGTTACCCGACCGTTGCTAGACTTGGAATAAACAACTGGTATATCTCGAAAACTTTCTGAAGACTAGCAGGTGGTTCCTCTCTCCCTAACCGAACACTACCAAAGATGACCAAGTTCTGAGGCACGAACTCATCATGCATGGCCCCGATCAACGGAAGGCCGCCAATGAAATGAAGATCCAATAAAGAGATTTCTGCCTTCCCATGCTCAAGGAGCCATGTGTTGCTAACATGACTCCATGTCTCGAGCAGGACTTTAACAGTAGTGGAGCATCGATCATAATAGCTAGCTGAGCACTGAATTGCTACTAGCAAAGAAGCACCCTCAAGAATGTGTCTGTGTGACTCTAGCACCTGGATAGTCCATAAAGAGTACCATTTTAAATATTGGAGCTCTCCCTGCCCTCGGAGACCAGAAGAAGACCATATCAGCCCTTGGGTCTTCACCATTCTCGTCCCCCAAGTGGGTAAATTGACATCAGAGGCCACATTCCTTTGCATGCAATGAAGAAGGGTTACTCCTTCTTCGATATGAACATTTCCATCATCATCCTCCCAAACTTCAAAGCGAATGGGGTCAGTAATAAAGGTAAATCGGCTCGCCCCTCACTAGACTCTCACCAATAAATTCACTGGTGCTGACGTCTACTCCCCTTGGAAGGTTCTTTACATTAGGGATCCTGTGAGAAGGCTCAGCCATCTTATAAAGCTCAAGGACTTACTTCTGTGCGCGAATCACTAAGGCGCAGACTAGTGCCGGCTGTGTTTACTAAAATCCACTGCCGGCTCCATCCTTAGAGGCCCAAAGTTGGCTATGTTCGCCAACACTTAGCGTCAACTGTGTTCGCCAATGCCTAGTACCTACTATGTTCACCAATTCCTAGCGCCGGCTGTGTTCGCCAATGTCTAACACCGGCTGGGTTGGCCAATGCCTAGAGCCGGCTATGTTTGTCAATGCCTAGCGGCGGCTGTGTTTGCCAATGCCTAAAGCTAAATGTGCTGGCCAATGCCTAGCACCGGCTATGTTTGCCAATGCCTAACGCCAATTGTGTTCTTCAATGCCTGGCACCGACTGGGTTTGCCAATGCCTAGCGTCGGCTGTGTTCGTCAATGCCTAGCACCGGCTATGTTTGCCAATGCCTAACACCGGCTGTGTTCTCTAATGCCTAGCACCAATTGTGTTCATTAATTCCTAGTGCCAGTTGTGTTTGCCAATCCTAGCATCGTCTGTGTTCGCCAATGCCTAGCGTTGACTGTGTTTGCCAATGCCTAGCACTGGCTGTGTTTTAATATTCCTAACATTGGCTGGGTTTGCCAACATCTAGCGTCAATTGTGTTAACCAACACCTAGTGCCGGTTGTGTTTTCAAAGGACTATCACCGCTTGTGTTCAAATCTCCTGCACGTGCTATAGATTCTACACGTGTCACCTCGAGCCCTGCTGTGCCGCCTGACAACTGCTGTCGCGACGTGGCCTGACACACATCCTCGCACATGTGGACTGACAGTCGTTCACCTTCCAGTGACCCCTCGTCTCCAAGTGACTAGTCATTATTCAGTGACCTCTCGGTTTCCCACTCGAAACTCCCCTCTTCATTCAGAAACCCACTGGGAGACCTTTCCGTTTCCTGCGCACTGCAAGAAAACTACTAGAATCTAGTGAAAGTCCCCAGCCAGTCCTCTGCTGCAACTTCCGCCCTTTGCTCTTTCTCCAGAACCCCCAAAACCACGGCTGGAGATTTTGAAGCTCCCTGGTGAACCCCCTGTTTTTCTCGCTACCGTTGTCGGCAAACTTTTGCAACCTCACGAATGCTCCTGCGTTCCCTTCGATGTTCTCTTTTCTTAGTCAGAACCGTCTCCTGCTTATCGGAAAACACTTGCAAACCTCATTCGACTGCTCTGCTTGCTCACCAAAGTTCTCATCGGAAGCTCTCTCTCACTGCTAAAACAATATGCCTTAGCAGTTTTACATTTGGTAAAATGGTGAAAATGGGGTTTACCTCCTTATTTAGGAAAAGCTTCCCTGAAGTGCCCCCCATAAACTAGGAATACCAGTTACGTCCTTGAAGGCCAAACGACGTTGGGCCGGATCGAGTAGGGCTAAAACCCGAGGCCCGAATGAAATTTTACCACCGCCTATGAAAACTCAAGACCAAGACCGAGTTGAGCTAGGGCCCAAGGCCCCAGGCCCGAACACTAACCCGTACCCAGTGTCGACTTTTTTCTCAATGTACCAAGCATCGACTGTGTTCTCAATGACCCAGCGTCGGCTGTGTTCTCAATGATCCAACACCAGCTGTGTTCTCAATGAACCAACGTCGGTTGTGTTCTCAAAGACCCAGCGTTGGTTGTGTCCTCTAAGACCCAGTGCCAACTGTGTTCTCTAATGCCCAGCACCGGCTGTGTTCCCAAGTTTACCACCACGTGTGTTGCCACTGTGCATGCTAGCGCCTCATATGTTACCTCCGCCCATGCTAAACAGCGTACGTGTCAATGTGTCTACTTCTTAAGCCTATTGTCGTGTGTGTTACACTCCTCATGCTAGCGCCACACATGTTCTAGTGTCACGCATGCTAGAACCTGGTCACCACTGTATTTGTTCTACCACTATCCCTAGTGAAGTTGCACCCAGGTTGTGACTCATGTTCCCCAAATTGCACCCAGGCTTAATCGGGCACTCCGAAACAATGTTATGGGTAAAATACTGAAAAAGGGTTGATCGCACACTATTCCCGTGTGGCCACCCTGCACCAAAGCACCATTAAAGGTGGTTGTTTTCACAATCACGGTCAGTGACTTTTAGGGCCTATATCTCACTTGTTCAAAGTCGGATCACCCTCAAATTTTGTGAGCATGTTCGCTCATCAAGATGAGCGTTTCAATATGTATTACGCCTCGTGACGATGTCCGAGCAAGGAGAAAAGCTATAAATAATTTTGCAGCAACATGCCTCACTCAAATGACTAAATCAAGGTGTTCGCATATCAAATAGACGCAAGACTAATCTCATTATGTGCGCGAGGTCTATGGCTGCCATTGGACCAAACCCCGTACATGATGAACGGTTGGATTTTGCACAAGAAGGTAATGAAGTGACTATAAATTTCGACCAACGGATTCTAGATTCCTGTCAAAACCCAAAAGTTACGAAATCTTCGTTCGGGCTCCAAATCGTGTCCAAATCGGCTCCAAATCGTGTCCCATCAGTGAAATACAATGAAGAAAGAAAAACATCAAGGAACGAGCACACTATCTATCCAAAGTCTTCAAGATTCATCCCAATTTCAAGTCTCATGATCGTGGCCTAAAAACACAATTCATATCTCGAAGTTGGTATCAAATTGATCGCCATGCCGAGCCCTACAAGAAAACAATCATCTTTCGAACAAACGAGCATCAAAGCAACCTTGGATCAGTCATGGAAGATCACGCAAGTTCTCGGGCAGCAGCATTGACTGTTTTAAAATTCCATTTATTGTTAGGCAGGGGCAAAACAGTCATTTTATACCATATTTTCTTAATTTTTTTAATTCAATTAAATTGTAATTATCATCAATTTAGCTAGTTTTTGGGTATCCACCAATGTTTGAGCCCAATTCTATATAAACATGCAATGCCTCATTGTAAAAGGGACCGAGGACTTTTGGTTCAACCTTCAACCATTCAATACAGATTTCAATTATTGCTTAAGTTCATGGGTGCATCTTGGAGAGAGAGAGAGGAGAGAGAAGAAAAATGTCGGTATCGCTTGGTAAGGTATTTTCTCTCTTCTCCTCTTTTCTCTCTCCTCTCTTTCTCTAGTCCTCGTTTCTTTCTCATCTCTATCTCTCTCTTTCTCTCTCCGTCGCTCTTTCTCTCTTCTCCTCTCTTTCTCTCTCCTCCTCTCTTTCTCTCTCTCTCTTCTCTCTCTCTCTCTCTCTCTCTTCTCTCTCTCTCTCTCTTCTCTCTCTCTCTCTCTCTCTTCTTCTTCTCTTCTCTCTCTCTCTCTCTCTTCTTCTCTTCTCTCTCTCTTCTCTCTCTCTCTCTCTCTCTCTCTCTCTTCTTCTTCTTCTCTTCTCTCTTCTCTCTCTCGTCGTCTCGTCGTTCG
>NW_006499819.1:896491-924776 GCF_000471905.2 Amborella trichopoda | reverse complement strand
CTATATAAACATGCAATGCTCATGTAAAGGACCGAGGACTTTGGTTCAACCTTCAACCATTCAATACAGATTTCAATTATTGCTTAAGTTCATGGTGCATCTTGGAGAGAGAGAGAGGAGAGAGAAGAAAATAGTCGGTATCGCTTGTAGGTATTTCTCTCTTCTCTCTTTCTCTCTCCTCTCTTTCTCTAGTCCTCGTTTCTTTCTCATCTCTATCTCTCTCCGTCGCTCTTTTCTCTTCTCCTCTCTTTCTCTCTCCTCCTCTCTTTCTCTCTCCTCCTCTTTTCTCTCTCATCTCTATCTCTCTTTCTCTCTTCTTATCCGTCTCTTTTCTCCCTCATCTCTGTCTCTCTTTTTCTCTCTCCTCTTTTCTCTCTCATCTCTCCCTTTCTTTTTCTTGCTTTCATCTTTATCCCTTTCTCTCTCTTCCTCCTCTGGTCTATCACGTCTCTTTTTCCTTACCCTTCTTTCTCTTCTCTATTCACCCATGGTGGACCTCTTGTTGAGTGTGATGTCTTCCTGTTTCTGAGACAGAAACAGTGAGTCGGGCTTTGACCTGGATGGCGGTCTGAGCCTCTATCAAAACTCTCTTATCTCTCATGTGTCTCAGACATCAAAGTTCATTACCATTTGTGTTCTCTCTTTCGTCTCTCTATATCTTAGACGGAGAATTCCATTGTAGTATGTGCTCTATCTCTCTTCTCTTCTTCTAACATAGCCGGTGAAGGCTTAACGCTGCCTATGTCTACTCTCTCCTATTCTTCTAACACAATCAGTGAAGGCTTAGTGTCGCTTGTATCTTCTCTCTCCTCTTCTTCTAACACAGTAGTTGAAAGCTTAGGACTACCTGTGTCTTCTCTCTCCTGTTCTTCTAACACAACTAGCGAAGGCTTAACGTCGCCTGTGTCTTCTCTCTCCTCAACTTCTAACACAGTTGATGAAGGCTTAGCACCGTCTATGTCCTCTCTCTCCTATTCTTCTAACACATCTGGCAAAGGCTTAATGTCACCTGTGTCTTCTCTTTCTTCTTCTTCTTCTAACACAATCGACTAAGGCTCAGCACCGCTTGTGTCTTCTCTCCCCTTCCTTCTGTCACAATTGGTGGAATTGCAGCACCGCCTGCGTCTCTTCTTTCTTCTCCTTACTCATTACAGCCAGTGGGGACACAACGTCGTCTAAGTTTTCTCTCTCCTTCCCTTATTGTCATCTGCGTCTGTCTTTTCCTTTTCTTTTCCCTCTATCCTCGCTCATGTTCTTCTTCTCCTTTCCTTCTCTTTCTCCCCTTCTTTCTAGTCTCCTCTTCTTCTCTTATTTTTCTTCTTCTCCTCTTAGTTTTCTTCTTCTTTGTCTCTCCGATCTCTAATATTTCTTTTACTCTTTTTTCATTTGATTAAGAGGGGTTGAGACTGGCCTTCTATGGTAGTCTTGTCATTTAACCGTAATGTCGTTGTACCGATTAGAGTTACTGTGCTCGCTTTATCGCCACGACAGAATAGCCATTGTGTCTGGTTAGTCGGTATTTGTATTGTCGTCTAGTTGTAATTTTGTTGAGCCAATCTGAGTCACCAAGTCCATTTTACTGCCATGTCAGGTCAATTCCTTACTAGTTTAGTCACTGCGTTAATCTCATCATCTGGTCAAATTCCTCTAATTTTAATCTTTCTCCTCTCACTCTTCTCTTCCTCTTTTTTTTTTAATGTGCATGCCCTTGTATGTTCCCCAAAGGCAAGGTAGGGTCCCTTGACCCACTTGTCTTATAACATTTTCCATATGTGTGTGATTGCAGAAACAGGAGAATACATGGAAAGGGAGGCGATTCCGAACCCGTTTTATGACTGAGGAGCGTTCTTCGTGATCTAAGAGGGCGCTCACATGAGCGAGCCCGAGTAAGTCCCAAACCCACCTTAAATTCCTCTCTCATCGGTTGGTCTACCTGCCCTTGTTTTTTAACAAGGTTCCCGAGAGAGCAATCTCAAGTCCCAGGTATCCTTGAAACCTGAGATGCATGTCACCCGATTATGTAGATCTTGAGGGCGAGATCGAGGCACCTAACCAGCTTGGTGACTCCACTGAGGACTTACTACCCCTTAATCAGATCGTACTTATTTGGCTAGTTTCTCCTTTTCCTTTATGCTTTTCACACTTATGACTTCTGGGTTCTGTAACCTGTTTATCCGGATTTGGGACTTCCTTATCCCCGCATTCGCCACTGTCCCCAGGGAACAAGTTCCTCCAACTTCGTCTAGCTCTCAAGTCTTAACCTGGATTGGTGTGAGGTGGGACTTAAAGGTCCCTCACTCTCCATCTCCTCGCTCTGGTGGAACCTCCACCAAGGCACCCTGCGACCTCCACGTCTCGCACACACCCTAAGGCTCGGGGGACTTCCACTCGCGCCACACCTTGGGTCAACCCTGGTATTGCCTCAACCCAGTGTTCAGGACCGAGTCTCCCTAGGTTGGTCTTGCACACATTATGCAGGTGCATCCCACCACTCGGGGTAAAGTTGTCACTGCGTTAACAAGAGTACATAGGGGACAACTTCCTCGGCCTCCTACGCATCACACACTAGGGCATCGTGTAAGGGGAAGGCTTCTACCTGTTTCCTTACAGACACGTGCTCGTGGTTCTCGACCTCCTAAGGCAAGCCAATCTGCTCGAGAGGCACACACACGTCGCTCATGATCCTTCTTCAAGAGGCACACACACATCACCTCTCCAAACTGTTGTTCCCCACTCTCGACTCAGATGTCATCATGAATCGATCATTGCACCGCCTGCCTCGTCTCTTTCGGATAAGCACCTCAAACCTTGGTACTCAAAGACCTTCCCCAAGAGTACTGTCTTGGACCAACCGTATTATCTCGGTCATGCCCCTGGAGCCTATAAGAGAGCTCGGGGCAAAGACCTCATGAGAGACCCTATCCTTCTTCTCCCTCTGCCCAGACTGACTTCAATCCCTGGCCCTCATCCTTCACAGCACCTGATGGAGATAGCTCTCTCTTGCGCGAGATGAGTTGGCCAGTCGCAATCCCATTCACAATTATGGCAGGAGATCCATCAAATCCTCAATGTCAAGCACGACATTGTTTTATGAATCCAACAAGAGAAGCAGACAAGACAGTTGGGACACCCAACTCTAACAACCTTCTTCACCAGAATCCCTTCTACCCTCTTCGGAAGACAAACCTGAAAGAAGAGGAAAGAGAATCCTGCACCATGGTTAATGTCATTGAAGATGACCCAGCCACCCAGCAGCCACAGTCCCAAGATCGTCGAGTATCAGTCCTTACTCGCTCAACATACAAGAGTCGGGTTTAATCAGGGTAGGCTGATCCCCTACTAACTGACTTGCCACGTGCGACCCGTCAAGCATGAAAACCTTCGACTGCATCTAAGCCAGACCTCCGTGGAGAAACAATCAGTGTCATGTTATAAATGAACCTTCCGACTCTCAAGAGGCCCGTAAGGAAAGGTTTGAACATATGGTCCAAGCTATGATGGACAAGATCGACCGTATGGAGGTCGCCCGGCACTCAGCTAACCATGAGGTCAATTCCCATCATTCGGAAGATGTACCTCTCAAAAACCCTCCTCCTCCTGCCTTACAAGACAATTATGTCCCTCACCCCTTCTCTCAGGCAAACATTGATGCTATGATAACCGACAGCCTGAAGAATAGGCAGATCCTAAGCATACAGGGTACTATGCTTTACCACAAGCCGTACCCTTCTTACATTGATCAGGTTCCCTTCCCCCAGAACTACAAGAAAGGGATGTTTTCTCACTTCGATGGAACAACATCCCCCATCAACATATCGCCCATTTCCAAGCAGCATGTCGAGAGACAACGGCTGACAAGAGACTCCTTCTTCGTCAGTTCGTTGAAACCCTTGATGGCCCTGCCTTCTAGTAGTATGCTTGGCTGCCTCCAAACTCAATATGTACTTGGGAGGAGATGGAGAAATTGTTCCATTAGCGTTTCTATGAGGTAGAGAGGGAGGTCCAAACCATTGAACTTCTCACCCTGACCCAGGAGCAAGATGAATCAGTGGATAAATTCATATCAAGGTGGAGAGATCTGGTGACTCCCCATCCCAACCCTATGCCCGAGAAGGAAGCAGTTCAAACCTGCGTTCGAAACATGTGGCTTGAGATCGCCCTACATGTTGAGGCTTCCAATCCAACCCTTATGTCAGATCTAATCTCTAAGTCGATTCGCATAAAGAGATTGTCATGCAATCATAATCGGTCATGACAACAGTCTTCAAATTTGGCAAACCACCGGGGCTATGGTAATTCTCAAACCAATGCCCGGGGCAACCAACCGAAAGAAGGGATCCGTGCAGCTGTCACAGTTACTGATCCAAAGAAGTCTGCCTCCCAAACTTTGAACCTCTCAAAAGCTGTGAACACAGCAAAGACAGCACCTCAGGCAGGCAAACAGCAGCAGTCATATAATCGGATGCCTCCACCCACGAACTTTAATCGAAGTGAATATTGGACTGCCCATCAGAATTAAGTTTATCCCTTTAAAAAGGAATGGGTTCCTGCATTGCTCCAACTATTGCTGGAACAGAACATGGTTGAATTACCAGAGAGTAAGTTTTCTGACCAAGCTGGTCTTGATACGCAAGCAAAATGTTGTGCCTACCATCAAACGATAAATCACCCCATGGAGGACTGTTATACACTTAAAGACCGCATCAAGGCTTTGATCCAAAAGGGTCAGATTAAGCTTGAGGAACTCAAAAAGGCGTTCGAGGCAACAGAAGCCTCTAACATAGTGACCATCGATGAAGAAGACGATGCGCCTGATCTCCTTCGAGCCTTCTTTGTCATCATGCTTCAAGAAGGTCTTATCACGTCGAAACCAGCAAGGCAGGCACTGATGCCTTGCCTAGCGAACTAAGGACCGTTGGTGCCCATAACACCATATATGGGGGCATTACCTCTACAAATGTACTAGTTTCCATGATATAATCGCAAAGAAAATATATCAATGTCAAGAGTATTACAACGTTCCAATAAGTGGTCCCCAAGCCACTGCTCCACCAGTGCAGCAAGACCTCTCGACTCAAGACCTAGGTAAAGATGACTCAGATTTTGCTGAACCCTCAACTTCCTAGCCATGGATAGTCCACCATGGGCTAAGCATACTCCAGTCTTTAAGGAGAGAAGCAATTCACCAAGTTAGGGATGTTCACGAGCCTAACGAGACGAATTAGGCACCACCTCAGAAAACCAGAAGGAGACGGGCACCAAGGGCTGCTCGCCAGAGAAACAAGACAGCTAAACTGCAGGTAGCGCAGGAATTTCTCAGGCCTCTTCCCCTACTGCCAACTTTACTGGACTTTATCCCTGACGCGATCCTCCTTCCTTCCCCATCCCATCAAGAGGACGTCCCTAAGTCATCTTCTCCTCAGATCACATCAAATGAGGATGACGATGTTAAAAGCGCCGCCCAATGGTCTAAGCAGGGGAAAGACCTGAAAGATTCTCTGCACACGTCCAACATTAGTGATGACATAAAAAGCTGCCTAGATCGATCCTATGAGGGGAATGACCTTAAAAGTCCCCCACCTTCTGACCCTTCTCCTTCCTCTTCTTTTGCTTCTCATCCTTCTTCCCCTATGTCTCCTGTAGATACAACCTTAAAATGTCTAGATCTCAAGGCTCTTGACAGAGAATTTGAAGGAATCAACATAAGTAGGATACAACGGAAGCGATTAAAAAAGACCCTGGCCCAGGCAGCTGGATTCTTAATAGTTGTTGATGCCCTAGCATTTAAAGCCAAAGCAAAGCCATCCTCTTCAAAGAAGCACAAAAATTCAAAGCCAATGAAACTCAAGTGGCCCCCTGAGCCCGACTTTGAGTAGAGACTGAAAGAATCAAGGGTGCAAAGCTTCTACTCTTAGGAAGCATGCCACATGGCACAAGTCTATGAAGTACCAGCTAGCGCGAGAAAATGCTATAGACACCCATGCAAAGACCGTGTGATTCATACAAGGGCGCTCCTCGCCCCACAATCGTTTAATCTCAACTTCCCTGTGACTTCAAAATCAAACCCTTATAGCTTGATGTGCTGTCCACGTTGGAGGTTGACCCTTCTGTCCCTCGGTTCAACAAAGGTGCAGAAATGATGACCTACCCTGGAACCCTCTTCGAAGCAGAGATGTCAAGATCGTCAGTCTCTGCCCTTGAGATTAACAAGAAGACCTCAAAAGAATGGGAAGAAGGCGGTCAAGCCACAACTGACAAGCTCAAGGGGATAAATCTTGTAGATGAAGCCGACCCCAGGCCCACTTTCATTTTAGCGAATATGTCTTCAGAAGATAAAGGAGAGTTCACTACTTTATTGCGAACAAACTAAGACGTCTATGCCTGGCATTATCAAGAGATGCCTGGTTTAGACCCTCAAGTCACCGTTCATCATCTTGGCATCGATCCAACTGTCAAACCTGTTAAACAAAAATCAAGAAGGTTTAGGCCTGACCTTGAAATGCAGATAGATGTCGAGATGACTAAACTCAGATAAACAAGCTTCATTCGCAAAGTCAAGTACCCGAAATGGGTAGCAAATGTTGTTCTAGTTAAGAAGAAGAACGGCCAAATTAGAGTTTGCATTGACTTCCGCAACTTGAATACAACTTGTCCTAAGGATGACTTCCCATTTCCATTCACCAAGATGCTCATTGACTCCACGACTCACTGTCAAATCTTTTCCTTCATGGATGGATGCTCCGGGTATAACCAAATATGGATGGCACTAAAAGATGAGGAAGCCACCGCATTCTTGACTCCAAAAGGGGTCTTCTGCTATGCAATGATGCCTTTTGGATTGAAGAATGATGGTGTCACATATCATAGGGCAATGACAACCATCTTCAAGGATATGATGCACAAGGAGGTTGAATGTTATGTAGACGATTTAGTGGTAAAATCTACAGAGAAATACGCTCATATGAGAGTCCTCGAAAAGGTGTTCGATCGGTTACGCTTTCATCAGCTTAAAATGAACCTGCTGAAATGCGTTTTTGGCATGCGTTTAGGAAAGTTCTTGGGGTTCATTGTTAGAAACCGAGGGCTGGAAGTTGAGCAAGTAAAGATCAATGAAATCCAACAAATGTCATCGCCAACTACATTACGAGAGTTGCGCTTTCTTCAAGGACAGCTAGAGTACATTCGCAGGTTCATCTCAAACCTCTCAGGTCGTTCTAAACCTTTTATGCACCTGCTAAAGAAAGATACCCCGTTCAGCTAGGATGAAACATATCATGCAGCCCTCGATGACATCAAACATTATTTACTCAATCCTTCGGTGCTGTCTACACCGATACTGGGAAGACCTCTCATCCTGTATGTGACCACTCTGGACGAGTCACTCGGGGCGTTGTTGGCGCAGAATAATGACGAAGGGAAAGAAACCGCACTGTACTACCTCAGCCGCAAGATGCAAGGGGCCGAGAAGAATTATCCCCCTATAAAGAAGATGTTCTTGGCCCTGATCTTCACAGTCCAAAAACGCTACCATTACTTACTCGGTCATGAAGTAAATCTCATATCGAAGGCAGATTCAGTAAAGTTCCTCCTGACACGTCCATGCTTGTCAAGGCGTCTTGCTAAATGGGCATTATTGCTGATGGAATTCATCATCACGTATGTCCCACAAAAGGCCATCAAGGGCTAAGCCCTGGTCAATTTTCTCATAGCACACCCTGTACCGGCGGAATCTCCTTTATCAAGTGATCTCCCTAATGAAGAAGTACTTTGTGCAGAGCTTGCTGACGCGTGGGAAATGTATACTTCAACGGAGCCTTCCAATCTGATCGAGGAGGCACCAAAGTGGTATTCCTGACTCCAAAAGGAGTATTACCACTTTCTTTCTCTCTCACCGAGGCAGAATATTTGGCCCTTATAATTGGATTAGAGATAGCCTTCGATCTAGACTTGGAGCAGCTCAAGATCTATGGTAACTCTGAGTTGGTTATTAAACAACTCAAGGGAATTTATGATGTAAGAAAATACACTCTCAAGCCTTATCACGATATCACAAAATCATATATGGCCCAGTTTGAGGATGTATCCTTGAGTCACATCCCCAGGAGGCTAAACTCTCAGGCTGACGCACTTGCAAAACTTAGGGCTACAATTCAATTATCATCATCAGGACGCATGCTTGTCTGGGTGGCAGAATGAAGACACATTGGACTAAGAACCGAGTTAGATGCGAATGATGAGAGAAATTTCTTCCCCGAGTGCCCTCCTTATCCATTCGAGGCACTTCTATTTGCTAAAGAAGTAATCAAGGCTGAAGAAGAAATGGCACAAAGTCAAGGACCTAAGATTCAAAACCAGGAACTTGAGTTCTTCAACCCAATATGCATGAAAATTGAGCACATAAAAGATTGGAGAGAGCCCCTCAGTAATTTTCTAAGACATGGTCGACTTCCAGAGGATCGTGCCTAGCGCAATAGCGTGAGTCGAATGTCTACCAAGTATACCCTCCTTGAAGGAGAGGCTCTCTTTAGACAGTCATTTGACGGCATTCTTCTTAAATATCTGGACGCACAAGAAGCAAATAAGGTCCTGAAAGAAGTATAGTCAGGGATCTGTGGATTGCATCAGTCTGGTCCCAAGCTCTATGAATGGAAACACAAGTTGGGGTAGTATTGGCCTTTGATGATTGTTGATTCCTTAAACTATGCTAAAAGTGTCAGGTGTGCCAAATCCATTCAAGCCTTGTTCACCAGCCTCCAGAACCCCTACACCCTACAATGGCATCATGGCCCTTCTCACAATGGGGTGTGGACATTGGCCTATTGACCCTCCTTCGACAATGGGTTATGTCTTTATTCTAGCTGCAAAAGATTATTTGTCTAAGTGGGCTGAAGCAGGCCCCCTTAAGCAAGTTCCTGTGACAACAGTGGCCTTGCGACATCACATTATATACCGGTTTGAGGTGCCTAACTGGATTATCTCTGACAATGGCCTTCAATTTCGAAGTCATCATATTGATCGCTTGGTTAATTTGTTCTGCTTTAAATGGAAGTACTTGACTATGCATCACCCTCGAGCCAACGGATTAGCTGGGGCTTTCAAGAAAACCCTGTGCAACATTTTACGAAAATTCATCTAAAAAACGAAGAGTAACTGGCACAAGAAGCTTCCTTAAGCCCTATGGACCTATTGTACTAGCACAAGAAATGCTACTAATTCCACTCCTTATTCTGGTCTATGGGGGTGAAGCAGTTTTACCTCTCGAAATTCAAATCCCTTCTTTGCAAGTCGTTATACATCAAAGGCTAAGCGAACATGAGATAGTCAAATTCCAGTATCAATAATTAGATGCACTCGATGAAAAGAGGTTAGAGGCTCAGCAGAACCTCAAACTCAATCAAGGGAGAATGAAGAGGGCTTTTTACAAGTCAGTCAAGGTCAACTCATTCACCCGTGGGGATCTAGTTCTGATCGTCAAGAGGCGGATTGTTATGCATGGCCGGCGTAAAGGGAAGTTCAAACCCAAGTGGGAAAGCCCCTTTATAGTAAAAAAGGTCTCACCAAATGGAGCTTACATACTGGCACTTCCTGATGGAGAGGAGGCAATGCCCCCTATCATTGGGGCAGTACCTAAAGAAATACTACCCATGATGCATACTAAGACAGACTTGATGCGCAACAATAAAAGAGTTAAAAAGGAGGGTAAAAGGAAAATGATCATGACAGTCCAAAGGCAAAGTTTAACTCTTTTTATTGCAATAAAAAGGAGTTACAAGTTACAAGCCAAAAAGCCCATTATTAGGGAGGTTACAAAGTCTCTTGTATCTAAGGAAAAGAGAACAGTTGACATCAAAGGTGTTGCTCTTGCATCTAAGGATAAGAGGATGATTACAAATCACAAAAGGAAATGCTCTCGTCATGAAGAAGAAGCAAAGCCACAAAAGAAATTCTCTCCTCATGAAGAAGAAGAAAAACCACAAAAGAAACACCCTCATCATGAAGAAGAAGCAAAACCACTTGGAGAGTCAGCTTCAATTCCTCTGACGAGTGTCATAAAAAAGGATGGTCACAGGCTAAAAGAAAAAGCCAACCATTTTTGAGTCAGCTTCAATTCATCTAATGAGTATATCAAACATACAAAGCAGACTTCCCTGGTAAGGAACTGGCCTATGATGGAGAGCATACCATGTTCACATTGGATGCTCTTCTACAAAACAACATAGACTTCACTGTTGTGCTAGAGGATTTGGCTCCCAATGGGCATCATAAGCTGGGCCTTACCACTGGTTACCACCCTTTGCCTACCCAAGTCAACGTCGTGCATGAACATCTCCACACATGACTCATCACCATGCACAACAATTCTAACATGCGACTTACTGCCACATGCGAGCAACACTGTGCGTATCATCACGACCACCATGCATTGATAACTGTCGTCTGAGGCTAGGGCCGGCTATGTATAGGGTAGGCTAAGTGCCAACTGTGCTTCTAGCTCTCATCGCCAGCTAACTTTCTTGAGGGTCAGCGTCGATTGTGTTTTTAAAAAAATTCAGCACCGGCTGCGTATCCCAAGTCAGCGCCGGTCGTGTTCGTCACCACGGCTGCTCACCTCCCGGTAACTCTTTGTTTTCTGCATCTCCTTGGATCTTGAGGCTCCTCGATTTTTGACCTAAGACGTTTCGCCTCCCCAATGATTCCATGATTTCCAACGGCGACCGTTCGCCTTCTCGCAACCATGCACCTTCAGCAACGGTTCGTTTTCTCGCACCCTTAGGATTCCCACCGAAAACTCCCGTCCACAGTCAGAAACCCTCTTCAATTTTCTTAATGTCATCGGGAAACCACTTACGCGCCCTGAAAATTTGTTAAAAGCTACCGAAAAGCCCTGAGCAGCCCTCTGCTGCAATTTCTGCCTCTTCTTCCCTTCACCAGAACCTTCAAAATCACGACCGACATTTCCCTAGATCCCAAAAAAAACTCTCGGTGCCGCCGAGAAACTCCTGCAGCTCTGGAAAGATCTTGTCTCCTTTCCCACATGTGTCTCTTTGCTCCATTGGAACCTCCCCTGTTCGCTAGCAAACTCCAGCAAACCCTTACTGAAACACCTTGTGTTTGTCAAAGCTTTCACCAGAAACCTCACCCTCAAAACCAAAAATTTCACCCTAAGTCTTTTTCTACATGGTGAAACATTGAAAATGGGGTTTACCCCCTTTATGTAGCTGAAGTTTTTCCTCAAATCCCCTTCACAAACTGGGAATCCCAGCCACATCCAGAGGGCCAAACAACAATGGGCCGAACCAGGTCTGGCCTTGACCTGAGGCCTAGGCAAATTTTACCGTAGCCCATGAAATCCCATGCAACACAAAACAGGACCAAGTCAGGCTCGAGTCAAGGCCCGAACATTAACCGCACCCAACGCCGGTTATGTTGTCAAAACTACCCAACACCAGCTATGTTTTTGGTATCCCTAGCGTCGGTTGTGTTCCCAATAACTCTGTGCAGGCTGTGTTCAAGAGATAGCATAGGCTGTCCTTAGCGTTGGCTATGTTTCTAATGACTCCAACGATGATTGAGTGTTCAAGAAGTAATGTTGGCCGACATCAGTGCCGGCTGAGTGTTCAAGAAATGTCCATTGTCGCACGCCCCATGATAAAAGTCGTGCTTGTCTTATTATTGTTATTCCCAATGAAGTTGCACCTTGACCGTGACCAATTATCCCTAGCGGAGTGGTACCCAGGTCGTTTTACTCAAGCCATGACTTCTCATCCCCAGTAGGAGTCATACTAGTACTGTAGCCCATTATCCCCAGTGGAGTTAGGGTCATTTTTACCACTGCAACCCCCAGTGGGTCTACCTCACACCTAAGAGTTGGGTATCATTTTTCACCTATAAGGGACTCACACCTGTTCCCAATATCCCTAATGAAATTGGTCTTCCCATCTGAACCCCTTGTTGGCCTTAACCATTTTATCCCTAGGGAGTCAGATTCCCATCTACAGACTTATTCCCCATGTAGTTTCAATGACATGGTGACCTATGCCTCTGTCCGGGCTGCATGACCCTAAACTATACAGCCAGGGTCTAGGTGCACGACCCTAAATTGCATGGGCCAAACCATACGCCTATAAACTCTAGCAAAGGTCTAACTGCACGACCTTAAACTGCATAGGTCCAAACTATATGACCCTAAACCATAACACACATCTAAGCCACATGACGTTAAAAGGCTCAACACCCTGGTCGGCACTACATGACCTTAAACAGCACAAGCTTGGTCTAGGTGTATGACCCTAAACTACAAGGTCCAAATCATACGACCATAAACTTTAGTGGAGGTCTAGATGCATGACCTTAAACTGCATAGGTCCAAACTATATGACCCTAAGCTATAGCACACGTCCTAGTCGCATGACGTTAAAAGGCTCAACACCCTGGTCCGAACTATATGACCTTAAATTGTAATGGAAGTCTAGTTGCACGACCCTAATTTGCATGGTCCAAGCTGCATAACTGTAAACTGCATATCCACGATCCAAGTTGTATGACCTAAAACCATAGTGCACGCCCTGGTAACATGACGTTAAACTGCTTAGCACAGGTCCAAGAGGCATGACCTTAAACTCACCCCCACCACATACGTGCACACGCCCATTACGTGCATCTTCATGCACGTCTTTCCTAACCGACCCGTTCGTGTGCTCACTATCTTCACTAACTCCCCAGTGAGTTCACCTTCCTTCATTGCCATCATCTATCATTCCCCAGTGAGTCTTACCCATGCTCACAGAATGGTGAGTTATTCTGCCATCCATACTCATCGTCAGTGAGTGGGTCACCACTTTTCATCTTCCTTTCATACATTACCCATCTTTCATAGGTTACCTCTTGCCATCTCCCTAAAGTGAGTCAAATGGCCACCATACTCACTCCATAGGCTTTATAGACTGCCATCCATCCCCACCATGGTCCAGCTGTATGACCTTAAACTATAGTGCATGTCCTGGTCGCATGATGTTAAACTGCTTCACACAGGTCCTAGAGGCATGACCTTAAACACGCCATCCCAAAAAAAAAAGAGAAAAATAACGGGCATAGTGTACACCTGGATAAGGGAACACCATGAGTAAAAATGATGGACGGCCATGGTCACGAAACCATGAGTAAGAGAGTTCCATAAAAATAAAAACCCGGGCACGGTGAAAACCCTGAAAGGGTACCGTGAGTAAAAATGGAAAATCAGGGTGGACAAGGCCAAAAGGCTGATGGTAAAAGAACCTCGAATAAAAGGAAGTTGGTGAAAACCATCTCTAGAGCGCCACTTCCCAAGTTCAAGTGAAAATCTACAAAGGATGCTTGAACAAATAAACAGGTTGATGCAGCACTCACCTCAACAGGCGACTTCAACTCACACTCAAAAAGAAAAAAATCCCTGATGTCACAATACCAAGACTCAAAAATACGATCTTCAAGGAAAGATTCTGACTGCCTGAGTCCATTCGCAAAAGGACTTGATGAGCAGAAGATTCACTAAGAAAGCAAGGCAAGTCTCACGAAGAAGAGCATCATTCCCAAGAGGTTGCCAACACACTCCAAAATGTTGAAGACACCCCAAGAAAGCTAAGTCAGCCATGACTTTGCTGTAATTAAGATCAAGAGCTATCCAAATGGTCGAAACTATAAACAGTGAGTAGGGGTTATACCCAAAGCTGGTCACCTCAATAAACTGAGGTACCCTACTCGCCAAGCAATAACTGGTGCATAAAGCAGACAACGCCAACAGAAGGCCCTTCAGCAGACCACAAACAAAATCCTTAAAATGTGGCTCAATAGTAGAGGATACAAACCAAACCTAAACAAATGGGAACAATGCCCTTCAACTTGGCACTCAATTGCCAGATGGGCTTGATTCTGATCAACAAGGTCCGTACAAAATCCTCAACTATTAGAATCATAACTAGTCCCTTGAGGGTGAGGACTTCGACATGATTCCTTAAAAAAGTCTCTTCTCCCCCTAAGTCCCCATGGATGGACCTATGAACAACGCATCGCAACGTCTGAGCATCTTAGTTGTAGCAGTGTGTGAATCTCCTCGGCGTTCACATGGTATTGTGGTGAGGAAGAAAAAAGTAATAAAGCCAAAGGAAGTTTTTCGAATGTTGTAATTATCTCTTCCTTCTAAGCACAACAATCGGTGGGGTAAGCTGTTTGAACACATTTTTCAGCACCTTGGTCCCTGATGCGAAATAAAGAGGAAGTAGGTCAATAAAGCCTGACAAAATAGTGGAATTATTGACATTCTCAAAAGAGCTCCAAAACTGGTCAAGATCTTCATATGCAGTCCAAAATTCCACCTGTCAAATTTTGTCGTATTTCGACATGTCTAAGGCAGTAAACAAAAAGAAACCATTCCAAAAAATTGGCCTTTTACACCCTAAAATGGACCCTGAAACTAGAACTATATTTTTGGTGTAGTAAATAGTTGTGGGACCACTGCCATTGGATCCGTCATGGTCCAAAACCCCTATGGGTCAAATTTCAACTTAATCGGGCACTCCAAGACATAGTTATGGGTAAATACCGAAAGAGGTAGGCGACACACTATTCCCGTGTGGCCACCCCACACCAAAACACTATTAAAGGTGGCTGTTTTGATAGTCACGGGCAGTGAATTTTGGGGCCCATATCTCACGCATTCCAAGTCTGATCACGCTCAAATTTTGTTCGCCTCATCAAGACGAGCGTTTCGATATGTGGTACGGCCCATGACGACATCCGAACAGGGAGAAAAGCTAGAAATAAGTTGCCAATTTGTGAAGAAATTGTAGAAAATTCAGCAGCAATATGCTTCATGCAAATGACCAAATCACGATGTTCGCATATCTGATCGACATAAGACTAATCCCATTGTGTGCGTTAAATCTAGGGCTACTAATGGTTCAAACCCCATACATGATGAACGACTTGATTTTTCACATAAAGGTGACAAAGTGATTGTAAATTCCGGCCACCAGATCCTAGTTTCCAGCCAAAACTCAAAAGTTCTGAAATCTTCGTTAGGACTCCAAATCGTGTCCCGTTTGTTCCCATGTGATCACAATGGCATGATCAGTGCATTACAACGAAGAAACCGAATAAAAACATCAAGGAATGATCACACTATTGATCCAAATTTTTCAAGATTCATCTAAATTTCAAGTCTCATGATCGTGGCCTAAAAACACGATTACTGGCTCGAAGTTGGTATCAAATTGATCGCCATGTTGTGCCCTACAAGAAAATAATCATCTTTTGATCAAACAGGCATCAAATTAACCCTGGATTAGTCATGGATGATCACGTAAGTTCTCGGACAACAACAGGGATTGTTCTGGAATTCCATCTATTGTTAGGCGGGCAAAACAGTCCTTTTGCACCTTATTTTTTTAATTTAATTTAATTCAATTAAATTTTTATTATCATCAATTTAGCTAGTTTTTTGGTATCCACTAATGTTTGGGCTTATTTTTATATAAACATGCAATGCCTAATTGTAAAAAGGACCAAGGAATTTTGGTTCAACCTTCAACCATTCAATAAAGATTTCAATTCTTGCTTACGTTTGTGGGTGCATCTTGGAGAGAAAAGAGGAGAGAGAAGAAAAGGGTCGATCCCCTTGGTTAGGTATTTTCTCTTTCCTTCTCTTTTCTCTCCTCCTCTCTTTCTCTATCATCTATTCTTTCTCATCTCTGTCTCTCTTTCTCTCCTCCTCTCTTTCTCTCTCCTCCTCTCTTTCTTTCTCCAATTTTCTCTCTCATCTCTATCTCTCTTCTTATCCTCCTCTTTTCTCCCTCATCTCTATCTCTCTCTTTCTCACTCCTCTTTTCTCTCTCATCTCTCCCTTTCTCTTTCATGCTTTCATCTCTATCCCTTTCTCTCTCTTCCTCTGCTGGTCTATCACGTATCTTTTCCCTACCCTTCTTTCTCTTCTCTATTCACCCATGGCGGACCTCTTGTCAAGTGTGATGTCTTCCTGTTTCTAAGACAAAAACAGTGAGCCAGGCTTTGACATGGATGGCGGGCTGGGCCTCTGTCAAAACTCTCTCGTCTCTCATGTGTCCCAAACGACGAAGTCCATTATGGTCTGTCTTCTCTCTTTCATCTCTCGTATCCCAGATGGTGAAGTATATTACTATCTGTGCTCTATCTCTCTCCTCTTCTTCTAACACAACTGGTGATGGCTTATTGCTGCCTATGTCTTCTCCCTCCTATTCTTCTAACACGACCAGCAAAGAATTAACATCACTTGTATCTTCTCTCTCCTCATCTTCTAACACAACTGATGAAGGATTAGCGCTACCTATGTCTTATCTCTCTTATTCTTCTAATACAGCCAGCGAAGGCTTAGCACCCCCTATGTCTTCTCTCTCCTCTTCTTCTAACACAGCCGGTGAAGGCTTAGCACCGCCTGTGTCTTCTCTCTCCTATTCTTCTAACACAACCGGTGAAGGCTTAGGGCCACCTATGTCTTCTCTTTCTTCTTCTTCTTCTAACACAAATGATGAAGGCTCAACACCGCTTGTGTCTTCTCTCCCCTTCCTTCTGTCACAGTCAGCGGAAGCTCATCGCCGCCTGCGTCTCTTCTTTCTTCTCCTTGCTCGTCACAGCTGGCAAGGACACAACGCTGTCTAATTTTTCTCTCTTCTTCCCTTATTTTCATTTGTGTCTATCTGTACCTTTTTATTTCCCCCTATCCTTTATCATGCTCTTCTTCTCCTTTCCTTCTCTTTCTCCCCTTCTTTCTAGTCTCTTCTTCTTCTCTTATCTTTCTTCTTCTCTCTCTCTCTGATCTCTATTCTTTCTTTTACTCTTTTTTCGTTTGATTAAGAGGGGTCGAGAGTGGCCTTCTATGGTGGTCCTGTCATTTAACCGTAATGTCGTTGTGTCGGTTAGAGTTACTATGCCCGCTTTATCGCCACAATAGAATAGCCATTGTCTAGTTAATCGGTATTTGTACTGTCGTCTAGTAGTAATTCTATTGAGCCGGTATTTCTAATCTTTCGTCTCACTTTTCTCTTCCTCTTTTTTTTTAATTTGCCTGCTTGTGTACGTTCCCCAAAGGCAAGGTAGGGTCCCTTGACCCACTTGTCTGGTTACATGTGCCATATGTATGCGATTGTTGAAACAAGAGAATACAGGCCAAGGGAGGCAATTCCGAACCAGTTTTACGATTGGGGGGCTTTCTTCACAATCTAAGAGGGTGCCCACGTGAGCCAGCCTGAGTAAGTCCTGAATCCACCTTAAATTTTTCTCTCATCAGTTGGTCTACCTGCCCTTGTTTTTTAGCAAGGTTCCCAAGAGAGCGATCTCAAGTCCCAGGTTCCCTTGAAACCCTAGACACGTGCCGCCCGATCATCTAGATCTCGAGGGTAAGATCGAGACACCTAATCAACGTGACCGTGATGGATTCTCAGTACAATTCAGCAAAGAAACCGAAGAAAAACATCAAGAAACAAGCACACTATTGATCGAAAGTTTCAAGATCTATACAAATTTCGAGTCGCATGATCGTGGCCTAAAAATGCGATCCAAGGCTCGAAGTTGGTATCAAATCGATCATCATGCCGAGCTTGACAAGAAAACAATCATCTTTTGACGAAACAAACACCAGAGCAAACCCAAATCATCCATGGAAGATCACACAAGTTCTAAGACAGCAGCATTGACTATTTTGGAATTTTATGTATTATTGGGTTGGGGCAAAACAATCCTTTTGCACTCATTTTTAGAATTTCTTTTAATTCAATTAAATTGTAATTATCATCAAATTAGGTATTGTTTTGGCATACATGCATGTTTGGGCCCAATTCTATAAGTACATGTTAAAAACAATTGTCAAAGGACCCTTGATTTTTCAATACTCATCAATAAAATTTGAGAATTTTCACGTTGAAATTCTGAGCACATCTTGGAGAGAGAGAGGGGAGAGAAGAAAAGGTCTGGTACCCTTTGACGAATGTAATTTTCTCTCTCCTCCTCTCATCTCTCTTTCTCTCTCTTCCTATTATCTCTCTCTTTCTCCTCGTCTCCATATCTCTCTTTCTCTCTCCTCTCGTCTATATCTCTCTTTTCTTTTTCTTCTCTAATCTTCTTTATCCACTTTTCTTCTCTCTCTTTATCTTTCCTTTATCCACTTTTCTTCTCTCTCTTTATCTTTCGTTTCTTTTTCCTGTCTTTTCTACTGTCTTTGTTCTCTCTCCTTCCTCTCTGTTCATGCATGGCGGAGCCTATCGCCTGGCATGATGTCTTCTTGCTTCAGGGACACAAACAATGAGTTGGACCTTAACCTGAGTGACGGGTCGGGCCTCTATCAAAGTTTCCTTGTCTTTCCCTCTCTCATGGACGGTGGATGCTCATCGTCGTCCATGTTTTCTCTCTTTTCTTAATCCTCTGTCATGGGCGATGGAAGCTCATCGCCGCCCATGTTTCCTCTCCCCTCTCACTCCGTTGTTATGGAAGGTGGATGCTCATCGCTGTCCATGTTTTTTCTCTCTTGTCTTTGCCTCTATCATGGACGGCAGATGCTCATCGCCGTCCATGTTTTCTCTCTTCTCTTAATCTTGTGTCATGGACAGTAGAAGCTCATCGCCGTCCATTTTTACTCTCTATTCTTAATCCTGTGTCATGGACAGCAGAAGCTCATCGCCATCCATGTTTTCTCTCTCTTCTCACTCCTCTTTCATGGATAGCAGAAGCTCATTGCCATCCATGTTTTCTCTCTCTTCTTGAACGGTAGATGCTCATCGATGTTCATGTTTTCTCTCTCCTCTTATTCCTTTATCATGGATGGTAGATGCTCATCATCATCTGTATTTTCTCTCTCCTCTTGCTCCTCTGTCACGGACGGCGGATGCTCATCGTCGTCCGTGTTCCTCTTCTCTCTTTGTCTCCCTCTTCCTTCACTCCCTTCTTTCTTTCTTCTTCCCCCCTTTCTTCTTTCTCACTGCTCCTCTCTTTTTCTTTTCCTCTCTCTCTCTTTCCTATCTTTTTTTCACATGCACGACATCAGTAGTATTGTGCAATCTTCTCCCTTTCTCTTTCTTCTCTCTCTTCTTCTTCTTCTTTCCCTCTCGTTTGACCAAGGGAGGCTAAGTCAAATACTACGGTGGTCTCGTCGTCTAGCAGTATTGTCGTTGTGCCGGTCTTAGTTACTGTGCCCGCCTTACTGCCAGGCTAGCCATTGTGCCAGGTTGGTCGATGATCGTTCTGTCATTTAATAATATTGTCATTGTGCCTGTCTAGTTACCATGCCCGTCTTGCTACCACGCCAAGTCAATCACCTGCTGGTCTAGCTACTGTGTTAGTCTAACCACCTCGTCAAATTTTTATCTCCCCCATTCCTCTATTCTCTCTCTTTCTTCTTCTTTCATCTGTTCTTTTACCCTCTTTTCTTCTTTTCAATGTGTGTACCTATGTGCATTCGCCTGAAGACAAGGAGGGGTCAACTGACCCACTTGTCTTGTAAATTAAGTGTGTATGTGTGATTGCATAAACATGAGAGTACAGGCTAAGGGAGGCGATTCCGAACCAGTTGTAGAACTAGGGGGCTTTCTTCATGATCTAAGAGGGTGCTCATGCGAGCCATCCTGAGTAAGTCTCGAACCCACCTTAAATTCCTCCTCATCAGTCTCCTGAGCAAGGTTCCCGAGAGAGCGATCTCAAAGTCCCAGGTTCCCCCAAAACCCTAGACACGTGCCACCAGATCATTCAGATCAGGAGGGCGAGATCAAGGCACCTAACCACCCATGCTTGAAATCGATGCAGTCCAAAGCTCCTTACGCAACATGTGGCCAAAGACTTCATTGCATGTTGAGGCTTTGAACCCAACTTCCATATCGGACCTGATCTGTAAATCAGTCCGTATAGAGAGCCTCATCAAGCACCATGGTGGGCCCCTAGTGTAGTCATCGAATGGAGGAAACAACCGTAGCTCGGGCAATACTAGATTCAATGCCCAGGGCAACCAACAGAAAGGGATGGTCAGTGCCGCTGTCACTGTATCAGACCCTAGAAAGGCCTCCCCTCTAACTCTGGACTTCTTCAAAGGCGTGAACCCAACAAATGCTCAAGATACATCTCAAGCAAGTCCACCGCAACTCCAGACTTACAATAGGTTGCCTCCACCTCCAAACCTCTATGGGAAGGATTACTGGGCAGAGAAGAGGACCAAAGTTTATAGCTTCAATAAGGAGTGGGTCCCAGCCCCACTCCAGATGCTGCTAAAACAAGAGATGATCGTCTTACCAGAATCAAATATCCGAAGAAGAAGCTAGTCTCATCACCAACATCAACTACTGCGCTTACCACAGGATATTAGGACACCCTGTCCAAGACTGCTTTACCCTCAAAGATAATATTGAAGCTTTGATCTATAAGGGGTAGATACAACTTGAGAATCTCAAGAAGGCGTTCAGGACGGCTCAAGCAGCTCACGTGGTGACAATACAAGAAGAAGACAAACAAGACTATCATCTAGAGAACCTGCCACCAGATCTTCTCCAAGTGTTGTACTGCATGATGCTCCAAGTTGGGGTCATCACACCAAATCCATCCGTACAACCCAGATACCTCCCTCGAGGGGCTAGAAAACTGTGGTGCCCGTATCACCAGATACGAGGTCACGGTCTAGATGAGTGCTTCGCCTTTCAAGCCATAATGAAGGAGAAAGTACAAGAGAGACTATTCACTGCCTCTATCCTAGATGATCATGTCTAACCGCCATCACCAGGGATCATTCAAACATAAACCTCCTCTAGGAATGCGGAGCCTGAGCTTTCTAATCCAGACTAATCTTCAACTTCCCAACCATGGCAAGTCTATCGCGGACGAAGCAGAAACATGTCCATGAGAAAGGAAGCCGTTCGCCAAGCGAAGCCAGCTCTTAAGCCGTGTGAGCCCGATCAGCCTATCCATGTGCATGAAAAAGGTAAAAGGAGACAAGCACCAATGGCCATTTATCAAAGGAAGAAAACCCCTCAGCCCTAGATCATGGCAAAGTTTCTTGAGCCCCTTCCTCGATTACCAATCCTGCGAGATTTATTCCCCAAGTCAGGCGCTTTCACCGATCAAGACTAGCAGTCTAGTCGAGCACACATTCGTGAGCCTTCCTCTCCTCAGGTTCCCAAAATGTCTAATAAGGGTGATGACATTAAAAGCATCCCCCAACAGTCCAAGAAGGGTGAAGACCTAAAAGATCGCATGCACACGTCCAATTCCGGTGATGACGCTAAAAGCTACCAGGATCGGTCCAATCAGAGTGATGACCTTAAAATCTCTCTCCCTCCTTCTGTTCCTGACTTTTCTAACCCCTCTTCTTCCTCGACTAACACATCTTTTGCAGGTACAACATGCGAATGCCCAGACTTTGAAGCTCTTGACAAAGAGCTAAAGAGTTGCAGCATTAGTACATGACATGGGAGGCAGCTGAAAAAGACAGTGGCCTAAGCAGTTGGCTTCTTGACAGTTGTTGATGCTTTGGCATCCAGAGCTAATGCAAAGCCTCATCCCACCATTGAGAAGCTTCCCAAGCAACGCAAGAATCCCAAGCCCAAGGGACCCCAATGACCTCCTAACCCCGACTTTGAGCAACTACTGAAAGAGTCAAGAGGACTGATCTCCCTTTCTCACGAAGCCTGCCACATGGTGCAGATATCTAGAGTAGCAACCAACGCTAACCTAATCGGTCTAAGGTCAGGCAGGAAGTTACAGGTGCTCATCCAGAAGCCTCGACAGCCCATACTCCTCATCTTTCAAGCCCATAAAACAGAAGTCAAGAAGATCTCGGCCCTACCTCGAAATGCAGATCGATGCCGAAGTAAATAAACTCAGGAAAGCAGGCTTTATCGAGGAAGTCAAATACCTGAAATGGCTTGCAAACGTCATTCTAATTAAAAAGAAGAATGGGTAAATCAGGGTCTGCATAGACTTATATGACTTGAATGCTGCTTTTCTGAAATATGAATTTCTATTGCCATTCACATAAATGCTTATCGACTCTACGGACCATTATCAAATCTTATCTTTCATGGACAGATACTTAGGGTATAATCAGATAAGGATGGCATCAAAAGACGAAGAGGTCACTGCCTTCCTTACTCCTAAAGGGGTCTTTCGTTACACGATGATGTCATTCAGATTAAAGAATGTTGAAGCCACGTATCAGCGAGCAATGACCACTATTTTTAAAGATATACTGCCCAAGGAAGTGGAATGTTAAGTCCATGACTTGGTGGTAATATCTAAGAGCAAGGAAGTTCACATGCGTGACCTTGAACGAGTGTTCGAGTGGTTTCGCCAGCACCAACTCAAGATGAACCCCTTGAAGTGCGCCTTCGGTGTACGTTCAAGAAAATTCTTGGGGTTCGTTGTCAGGTATCGAGGGTTGGAAATCGAACCTGTTAAGATCAATTCAATATGAGAAATGCCACCGCCAACAACACTTTGAGAGCTCCGGTCTCTACAAGACTAGCTTGCCTATATTCAAAGATTCATCTCCAATCTCTCAGGTCATTGTAAGCCGTTTACACACCTGTTGAAGAAAGATTCTCCTTTCATATGGGATAGGGATGTCAGGCTGCTCTGGAAGACATCAAAGAATATTTGCTAAGCCCTCCAGTAGTCTCCACGTCAGTGTTGGGGAGGTCTCTCATTTTGTATGTGACCACTCTCGACAAGTCACTTGGTGCACTCTTAGCATAAAATAATGAGGTGGGGAAAGAAATCACTTTGTACTACCTCAGCCACAGCATGCAAGGAGCTGAGAAGAACTATCCACCAGTCGAGAAGATGTGCGTAGCTTTGATCTTCGTGGTCCAGAACCTTCACCATTATTTGCTTGGCCATGAACTCCAACTCATCTCAAGAGCTAATCTCATCAAGTTCTTTATGACGCGCCCCTACCTGTCAGGGTGTCTGGCAAAATGGTCGTTGCTACTGTTGGAATGCAACATCACGTACGTACCACGGAAAGGCATCAAAGGCCAAGCCTTAGCTGATTTCCTAGCTGCAGACCCCCTACCAACAAAATCCCCCCTATCAAGTGATCTCCCTGATGAAGAGGTGTTTTGTCTCGAGCAACCTTATGATTGAAAGATGTATTGTGATGGGGCCTTTCAGTCTGAACGAGGTGATGTTGACATGGTGTTTTTGACTCCTCAAGATGACGTTATCCCCTTATCCTTCTCTCTCATAGAGATAGACTCGCATAATGAGGTCGAATATCAAGCGCTCATAATTGGGCTTGAGATTGTCCTAGACATGAACTTAGAACGGCTGGCCATTTTCGGTGATTCTGAGCTAGTAATATGACAACTTAAAGGAATATACGATGTGAGAAAGGACAGCTTCAAGCCCTATCATGACATCACTAAAACTTTGACGGAAAATATCGATGACCTTTCCTTATAGCACATCCCCAGAAGGCTGAATTCCCAAGCTAATGCACTAGCCAAGCTCGGAGCCACCATCCAAGTCTCATCAAAGGAACCCATGCCCATAAGGGTAGCAGAATGGAGACACATCCGGCTGGTCAAAGAATTAGATTGGGACGATGAGAGGATTCTCTTCCCAGAATGTCCTCCTTATTCATTTGGGGCACTCCTTATTGCTAAGGATGCTCTCGAAGCCGAAAAAGCGGCAGATCGGGTTGAGAAACTAGAGGAAGAAACCTTTGATCTGATATGCTTCGAGATTGAACAGGTTGAGGATTAGAGGGAACCCATAATCAACTTCATTAAACACGATCGGCTACCGGATGATCGTATTGAGCACAACAACATACTAAGAATGTCCACTAAATACACTCTTCTTGAAAGTGACGCTCTCTTCTGACGTTCCTTCGCTGGAATCCTTCTCAGAAGCATCTGCTCAAAGGGGGCAAAACGCGTACTAGAAGACGTGCATGCCATGATCTGCAGACTCCACCAGTCATGACCCAAACTCTACAAGTGGATACGTAAGCTAGGGTACTACCGCCCATCAATGGTAGCAAACTCAATGGCATATGCCAAGAGATGTTAAGTGTGCCAAATGCACTCAAATCCCATTCACCTGCCACCGAAACCTTTGTATCCTACGGTAATGTCATTGCCTTTCTCACATTGGGGCATGAACATTGTAGGATTCATCGACCCTCCATCAGCATTGGGCCACACCTTCATCTTGGCCACCATGGATTACTTCTCCAAATGAGCCAAGGCAATTCCCCTCAGGAGTGTCCCCGGGACAGCAGTGGCCACTTTGTATGACCTCATATCATTTACCGATTCGGTGTGCTCAACCATATCACATCAGACAGTGGCCCTCAGTTCAGAAGCCAGCATATCGATCGCTTGGTTAACAAATTTTTTTTTGAGTGGAAGTACTCCATTATGTACCTCCCTCGGGCAAATTGTTTGGCCGAAGCTTTCAACAAGACTCTTTATAGTGTTCTGAGGAATTCAGTGTCTAGCACAAAGAAAAATTGGTACGAGAAGCTTCCCAAGGCCTTGTGGGATTATCGCACCACCACCTACTGATTATACTCCCTATTCGTTAGTTTATGAGAGTGAAGTGGTACTACCCCTCGAGATTCAACTCCCTTTGTTGAGCATTACTTTATATAAAAATATGACCGAAGATGAACAGGTTAAGCTTCGCTACCAAGAGTTATATGTGCTTGATGAGAAGAGATTCGGGGCCCAGCAGAACCATGAACTCCATCGGGGGAGGATGAAGAGGGATTTTGACAAATCAGTCAAAGTCTGCTCCTTCACTCGTGGTGATTTAGTCCTAGCAGGAAAACGACCAATCGTTATGCATGGGTGATGCAAGGGGAAGTTCGAACCAAAGTGGGAGGGCCCTTTCATGATCAAGAAAGCCTCACTAAACAAAGGATATATACTCATTGATCCTGACAGGAAAGAAGCAATGCCTCGTATCAACGGGCATTACCTAAAGAAGTACTACCCTTGACTTATGATCTCGGAGGCAAGACCCTAAAACATGGCCTCAAGTCTTGGCGTGGGACCATAAAACACACCATCTATACAGTCTAGGAGGTGTGATCTTAAAAATTACTCCTTGAAAAATACGGGCATGGGGAAAACCTGAAAGGGCACCATGGGGAAAAATGTCTAAAAGAAATGACGCGGCATGGTAGAGCCATTCGCTATCATGAGTAAAAAATGTCAAAACACAGACATGGTGAAAATCCAAAAGGGAAAGCATCATAGGTAAAAGAGTCAACAGAATCAAGAATACAAAAGAAAAAAAAAGAGGGAGACAATCGGCGTAAACAAGCAAAGTTTCCATTCAATCAAGAGAATTGACAAGTTACAGTAAGCTTAAAACAAAAAGAGGTCGTCGGCATTGCTCTTGAATCTGAGGAAAAAAGACAGTCGATCACCAACGTTGCTCTCACATCAGAGGAAAAGAGAAGAGCTTTAGATTGAGTATATCGGATGACCAAAATAGATCCCTTTGGCAAGGAACTGGCCTATGATGGAGAGCACGCCCTGATCATAGTAGGAACCCTTCCAAAGAGCAACCTGGAGTTCACAATTGTGCTTAAGGACTTGGCTTCAACAGACCTTGCAAGCTAGATTGGGATTCCACTGACCGACCGAACGCCCATGAGAATGCTAACCTTCAGCAATTTCTCCCTGAGACCTTGACAATCTACAAGACCTTCATGCCTCTTAAAATCTACACCGTTATCCATGCAACCCGTTGTGGAGACCCATTACTATGTGCAGGCACTACCATGCACATTCTCACCATTGCGCGCGTTCACTGTTGTGCTCGTCCACTATCGTGCACGTGCGTGTTCACTACCGTTCGTATTCACCACCATGCCAACACCACCGAGCACTCATGTATGACCCCCCTCGAATT
Organism: Amborella trichopoda; assembly: GCF_000471905.2. Next base: position 898,868 of record NW_006499819.1, on the reverse strand, counting down.
TCATGCACGATGTGTCCTTGATGGGCAACCCTTCGCTTTTCATGCGCTGCACCTGCATGCACAACGGCTCACTGCATGAGCATGCGTGGCCCTTCAATTGACCCATGACCCCTTGCTACCTGATGACCCTTCGGGTCCTCTAAAAACCACCTGGTCACAAAACTGCCAATGCCTTGCTACTCACCAAAAAACCACTGGCAGTTATCGGAAGGACCTCTGCAACTCACGAGGAGCCCAGGTCACTAGGGACCCCCTGGGCTCCTCGTGAAACCTTCGCTATTGTTGAAAACTCACCGGCGAAACCCACCAGAAAACTGCAGCAAGACCCCTTTGACTGCCTGAACTCCCAAAGCCTTGGCACGAACTCACCTCAAACTTCTTTCCTTCACTGTGCTCAATGTCAGTGGCCGCCAAAAAACTCTGCTACTTGTTGGGAAAACACCTGAGCCTTCTGGTTCTGTCCCTGCGATTGTTGCCAACAAGCCCTCGCACGAAACGCCTACTCGTAACTTCTTCCTCTACCTGGCAAACACCCCTGCTCACTGCCAAGCCTTTTTTTCCCCTTTTTTGTGCGTTCCTCTGGCTGAGAAACAGTCACTACTGACCCGTCTCTCCCTGCTCGTCGGAGTTCACTCACTCATTGCCTGAAAAAAAAGAGCCTTTGGCTGTTTTTCACCAAGATAAAAAGGTTAAAAGAGGTTAACCCCTTTTATACCCAAGGGTTCTCAAAACTATCCCTCACAAAGAAAAAATGACACCCAAGTCCGAAAGTCCAAATGGTGATGGGTCAGATCGGGTCGGGCTTAATCTGAGCCCGAACCCAAACTAAGACTTATTGCCGGAGCGCACTCTTCACTGTCGTGCGCCTCTCACTGTTGTGCGTGTTTGCACGCCACTACCTTGTGCCTCTTGTTATTGTGCGCATTTTGATGTCCAGCACTATTTAAACGTATTTTTCAGCACCTTGGTTTCTGGTAGGAAGAGGGTCAATAAAGCCTACAAAATAGTGAAAATTCTCGACAGTATCAAAATGCCCCAGAATTGGTCAAGATCTTCATCAGTACTTCAAAAGGTCACCTGTCAAGTTTCATCGCAATCAGACATGTCTAAGGCAGTGAACACAAAGAACCAATTTCAGTAAAATCGATCTCTAGCACCTTGAAATGGACCATGTAACTAGATCTATACTTTTGACGTGTCAAACAGCTATGGGACCAATGCCATTAAATTTGGCACAGTTAAAACCCCTAAAGGTAAAGTTTCGACTTAATCGGGCACTCCAGGATAAAGTTATGGGTAAAAGACTAAAACGGTAGGCCGCACACTATTCTCATGTGGCCTCACTGCACCGAAACACCATTGAAGGTGGCTATTTTTATAGTCATGGCTAGTCACTTTCAGAGCCTATATCTCACTCATTCCAAGGTGGATCGCTCTAAAATTTGGTGAGCGTGTTCGTCTTATCAAGAAGAACAATTCGATACGTAGTACGCCCCGTGACGACGCCCAAGCAAAGTGAAAAAATAAATGAAAGTCACTGATTCGTGAAGTTACAGAAAATTCAGCAACAGCACGCCTCGTTCAAGCAGCCATATCACGACGCTCGCATACCCGATCGGTGTGAAACTGATGTGAGAGGTCCGAATCTATTTCTGGTCTAAACTTCTCATACAATGAACAGTTGGATTTAACACACAAAGGTGTCAAACATTCTGTAAATTTCGGCCGTTGGACTTCAAGATTCCGGCCAAAAACTCAAGACAACAAAATCTTCATCCAGACACGAAATCAAGCTACGTTCATTTCAACATAATCATGACGACATGCTCAGAATGATTAAATGAGGAAATCACGAAGAAACATCAAGGCGCAAGCACACAATCGATCCAAAGTTTTCAAGATTCATCCAATAATCAAATCTCATGATCATGCCTCAAAAACATGATTCATGACTCGAAGTTGGTATCAAAATGATCGTCATGCCTAGCCCTACAAGAAAACAGTAATCTTTCGATCAAACAGGCATCTGAACAACCTCAGGTCAACCATGCAAGATAACGCAAGATTTCAGGCAGCAACAGGGATTGTTTTGAGATTCCACACATTGTTAGGTAGGAGTAAAACAGTCCTTTTGTACCCATTTTTAAAATTTCTTTAAAATCAATTAAATTGTAATTATCATCAATTTAGTTAGTTTTTTGACATCCACTCATGTTTGGGCCCAATTTTATATAAGCATGCAAACCTAAATTGTAAAGACCTCTCGGTTCATTCGTGAGATCATTCAATAGAAATTTCCATTCTTGCTTGAGCTTGTGAGTACGTCTTGAAGAGAGAGAGAGAGAGAGAGAGAGAGAGAGAGAGAGAGAGAGAAGAA
>NW_006499819.1:855447-895934 GCF_000471905.2 Amborella trichopoda | reverse complement strand
CTCCCCTCTTTCTCTCTCCTCCTCTCTTCTCTATCTTCTTCTCACCTCAATCTCTTGCTCCCTCTTCTTCTCATTTCTCTCTCTTTCCCCCATCACAAAATTGGCAGAAGCCTAGCATCGGTTGGGTTTTCTCTCTCTCATTCCCAGTGCCGATTGGTTCTCCTCTCTCTCATTCTCAGTGTCAGGTGGGGTTCTCTCTCATCTTCCTTCATTCCCAGCACTGGGTGAGGTTTTCTCTCTCCTCTTCCTCCTTCATCCCAACGTCGGGTGGGGTTTTCTCTCTTCTCTTTATCCTTCATCCCAGCATAGGGTGGGGTTTTCTCTCTCCTCTTCCTTCATCCCAGCATCAGTTGGATTTCTCCCTCCTCTCTTCCTTAACAGTTGGCGAACCCTAGCGTTGGCTAGATTTTCCTCTTCTCTCTTATCACAGTCAGTGAAGCCTAGCGTCGGTTGGATTTGTCTCTCTTCTGTTACAGTCGGTGAAGCCTAGCGCCTGCTCTATCTCCCTCCCTTTCTTCTCTCCAATTGCAACCGGCATAAGCCTAGCACCGGGTGGTTATCTTCTCTTCCCATCTTCTCATCTGACACAGTCGGTGAAGCCCTGCACCGACTGCTTTCTCTCTTCTCTTCTGAAATAGTCGACAATGTTTAGTGCCAACTGTATTTTCCTTCCCTCTCTCTTTTATCCTCTTATATCTTCTCCCTCCCTTTGTCTGTTCTCTTCTTTTCTTACCTCATTCTTTCCCCCATAACCACCATGCTGCTATTATTTCATTCTACTAAGAGGAATTGAGGTTAGCCTCTCATGGAAGTCATGTCGTCTAGCCGTAATGTTGGTGTGCCAGGATTACTTGGCCCGCTTAATTGCCACGACAGATTGACCATCGTGCTTAGCTAGTCAGTATTGGTCATGACATCTAGCAGTGATCCCGTGAGCTAGTCTTGGTAACAACCATTTTTTTACCATGTCAGGCCAATTACTCGCTAACTTGATCCTCTTGCTCAGTCGAACTCTTCTCTCCCCCATCTTTCTTCTCTTCTTCTTTTTGAATTCACATGCTTGTGTACGTTCATAAAAGAGGAAAAGGGTGAGGTCTGACCGACCCATCTTACAACCTTCGCCATATATGTATATGTGTGTGATTGCCGAAAACAAGAAGAATACGAGCCAAGGGAAGTGATTTTGAACCAGTTTTATTATTGGGAGGCTTTCTTCATGATCTTGGAGGGTGTCCACGGGAGCCAGCCTGAGTAAGTCCCGAACCCACCTTTAAAATTCCTCTCTCACCAGTTGGTAACACCTGCCCCCATTCTCGAACGAGGTTCCTGAGAGAGCGATCTCAAAAGCATCTTGAATCTTCCCTTGAAACTCGAGACACGTGTCGCTCGATCATTCATTATCCAGAGGGCGAGATCAAGGTACCTAACCAAGCACTTCCCACTGTCAAGTGCATTCGCATGTCGTGCACTCTCCATTGTTGTGTGCTTCTCACTGCCATGTGTGTTTTGATGCCACACTTTTCACTGCCACATGCCTCTTATTGCTAAGTGAGCCTCTTGCTACCAAGCACGTATGTTGTTGTGCGTACTTCGTTGGAGTATGCCCCTCGACAATCTCTATTGACGCTGCCGCCAAGCAAGCCATCTCTGTCCTGCTGTGCGTAACCTTCTGCAGCTGCACCTACGCCTTTTTGCATGCACTTTCATGCACGCCTTCCCTAACCTGCTCATCCGTGCGTGCACCAGTAGATTCGGCCCTTACTACCTTTCCATCACCAGTAGGGAACCACCCTTGGTTCCTAATTCCCTAATGAGTTTATTTCTGCCTACCATCTCTCACTAGGCCACTATCACCACCTGAACCCACTGCCCATGAATGGTCTCGGCCATTTCATCCTCAGTGAGTCAGACCACCATTCACAAGCCCATTCCCCATGGAGCCTCATCCACTTCACATCTGCCAGTGAGTCCACCCGTAGTTGGTGACCGACATACATGGTGACTCATACACGGTCCAGCTGTATGACCTTAAACTATAGTACACCTTCTGACCGCATGATGTTAAACTGCTTTGCGTAACAATCCAGTTGTATGACCTTAAACTATAGTACACGTCCTGACCGCATGATGCTAAACTACTTTGCGCAATGGTCCAGCTGTATGACCTTAAACTATAGTACATGTCTTGGCTACATGACGCTAAACTACTTTGCGCAATGGTCCAGTTGTATGACCTTAAACTAGAGTGAACATCCTTACCGCATGACGCTAAACTGCTTTGCATAATGATCCAACTGTATGACCATAAACTATAGTGCACATCCTAGCCACATGACGTTAAACTGCTTCGTGTAACAGTCCAGCTGTATGACCCTAAACTATAGTTCACATCCTGGCCGCATGATGTTAAATTGCTTCACACAAAGGTCCAGTTGTATGACCCTACACTGTAGCACATGTCATGGCCGCATGATGATAAACTGCTTTGTACAATAGTCCAGTTGCATGACTTTAAACTGTAGCACACGTCCTGACCGCATGATGTTGAACGGCTTTACTTAAGTCCCGGTGGCATGACCTTAAATACGCCTTCACACAAGTGTGCCCCCCATTTCACACATGCCTTTTTCATGCTGGCCTCTCCATGCACTCATCTACACACCATCATCACTTCATCCCTAGTGAGTCTTACCCATGCTCACAAAATGGTGGGCCATTCCATCATCCATGCTCGCCATCAGTTAGTGGGTCACACATTATCCACCTTCCAATCAAACACCATCCATTGTCCATAGACAGTCTCGTTCCTTCTCCACCAAATGACACCATACTCATTCCAAGGCCTCCACAGACCATCATCCAGCATCATCATGGTCTTAAACTATAGCGCACGTCCTAGCCACATGATGTTAAACTGCTTTGCCCAAGTCCCGAAGGCATGACCTTAAACACGCCCCCCACAAACAAACAAGGAATGGTGTAAACCTAAAAAGGGGAACACCATGAGTAAAATTGACGGATGGGCATGGTCACGAAGCCTTTAGTAAAAGTATTATATAAATAAAAACCAGGCACTGTGAAAACCTGAAATGGGCACCATGAACAAAAAAGGACAAAAAAAAAGGCAGACATGGCCACCAGGTCATGGGCAAAAGAGCCTAATAAAAAAGAAGTTGTTGAAAACCGTCTTTACGGCATCACTTCCCCCAGTCCAACTGAAAACCTGTAAAGGGTGCTCGGACCAATGAAAGCAAGTTGGTGCAGCATTCGTCTTCACAAGCAACTTCAATCAGCATTTCAAGAAAAAATCCTCAGTAGCAGAATACCCTGCTATCGGGACCCAAAAACAAGATCATTCACGAGGCAAGAAACTGCCAAACTAGGTCAATACCTGCCGCAACAACCAGGGTAGAGCCCTTTTAAGACCGCCTCAACAAAACCCCTCCCTGATCGGACCAGACGTTTTGGCAGGCCAACAAAAACCCCCCACTGGACTCGACAGAATGGGGCCTCAAAGGTACCTTGTTTCTCAAAGAAAACCTAATGTAGCAGCAAAGAACGCACGAAGATGTCCAATAGGGTGTAAACTTTAAAATCATCCCTCCCAAGCAAGAAACTATCATACCACGTGCCCTACAAACCTGGTTTGGCTGCCAACAATGCCACCAAGATGTCCATTAGGGTGTAGACTTTAAAATCATCCCCCACAGGCAAGAAACTGTCATATCAAGTGCTCTGCAAACCTGGTGTGGCTGCCAACAATGCTATCAAGATGTCCAACAGGGTGTAGACTTTAAAATCATCCCTCAAAATCTCTTCTCCCCCCAGAAAAGCCTCTATGTCACCCCTCTGGGAAGCAGCTTCACACAACTACCCCTTCGGCGGGCGTGTTGATCCGGTGACCTAGAAGTTTCTTTTTTTTAAGGCTGAAGCACCAGTTTTGATTTTGAATGTTACCCTTCTCGCTTCTCTCGAAGGATAAAATTTGGAAGGGCAAGCTGTTCAACAGTATTTTTTAATACACTAATAAAGAGAAAGAAATTTGTGACCAAGGTCCGCAGGTACCAACATGCCTGTGGACTATGGAAGCCGTAGGATAATAAGCCTTGATCCATAAGCGAAATTTCGAACAATCTCATAATGGACCAAGAATATTCAAGAATGTTGATAAAGGTCTCCTAAGAACACCTGCCAAGTTTCATGGCGATTTGACGAGTTTAAGTTCGTGCAGATGCAGAAATAGTTTCAGGAAAATTAACCTCTATCGCCGTGAAATGGACCTTATAACTACAACCCTATCATCGAAGCATCAAAAGACTATGGGACTGCTGCTATTAGATCTAGAGTGTCTGAAAACCCTTAAGGACCAAGTTTCGGCTTGATCAGACATTCCTGGATGTCAAATTACCGGAAATGGGTAGCTCACAGGCTTGGACCATGCACCCTCAGTAAACCAGTTTCCATTAATAGAAATTGTGCTCATGGATTTTGAGCTCAACTTCGAAAGGTAGTATCTCTTTTATCCCAAGTTGGATCAAGCTCCAACTTTACAGGCGTGTTTGTCTCGTTGATCTGAGCATTTTGATATGTGGCACGACCCATGTCGTGGCTCGAGCAGGGAGAAAAGCACGAGAGAAGATGGCTATATAATGCAAGGTTTCAGGTTTTCCAGTAGGAGCGCACCTTGATCGAGCGGTGACATCATGACTCTCGCACATCAAATTGACCCGAAATCAAACCCATTTTCATCAGAGTCGAACCTCGCATGTGATGGACAATTAGATTCAACGCATGACAAGTATGAACATGTTGCACTTTCTGACCACTGGAACCAAATTCTGGCCAAAAGATAAAAAATGGAAAATGGTCGTTCGGGCACCAAATCAAGCAACGTTCATCGCCAAACCCTCACAACGACTTGCTCGTCAATATTCTGTGAAGAAATCATTGAAGGACATCAAGAAATGTGCATAGTCTTTAAACAAAGATCGCACGTTCCTCGTGATTTCACACTTCCTAATCATGGCCCAAAGACCTGATATATGGCTTGAAAGTTGTATCAAAACAACCGTCTTCCAGGGCCGATCAAGAAAAGAATCATCTTTCGGTCGAACGGAGATCAAAAAGACCCCGAACCAACTCGAGAAGATCGCAAGAATTCTTGGGCACAGTAGGGACTAAATTAGAAATCTGTGGATTGTTAGTGCAAGGGTAAAATCATCATTTTGGCCTATTTTCTTATAATTTCTTTCATTCAGTTAATTGTTAATTCTTAGCAATTAGGTCAAATTTTGAGTGTACACCTATGTTTGGGCCCCACTTCGCTATAAACAAGCACGCACCTTATGTAAAAGGACCCAAATTTCATCAATAAAAATTATACTTTTTGCTTGAGATTTTGGTCACATCTTCGAGAGAGAGAGAGAGAGGAGAGAATACTTTTGGTGGGGCAACAAACACAGCTCGATTCCTTGCCCGAACGAAGATTTTACAACTTTGGAATTTTGGTCAGAATTTGGAAAACAAAATTTGCAGTCACTTCATCGGCTTCGTGTGCAGAACCCGACCATTCATCATGTAAGGGGTTTAGGTCAGAGATAGCCCGAGACCTTAAGCACGCGATGGAATTGGTCTCATGTTGATTGGCCTTGCGAGCAGTGTTATTTGGCCGCTCAAGCGAGGCACGACGCTGCTAAATTTCCTGCACTTTTTTCACGAATCAGCAACTTCTCTCTAGCTTTTCTTTTGTGCTCAGGTGTCGTCGCGGGGCGTGCCATATTTCGAAACGCTCTTCTTGATGAAACATACATGTTCACCAAATTTGAGAGCGATTCAACTTGGGACGGGCACGATATGAGCATCAAAAGTCACTATTAGTGACTGTCCCTTCAATGGTGTGGAGTTGCAGGGTGGCTGCATGAGAATACCGTGCAGCTCCTCCTGTTTCACTCTTTTACTGATAACTTCTCCCTGGAGTGTCCGTTTAAGTTGAAATTTGACCCTTTTCAACAGTGCCAGATCCAATGGTTTTGTTGCTCAGAAAGAAATCACCGAAAAACATCAAGGAGTGAGCACGCTATCGATCTGAAGTTTCAAGATCCATTCAAATTTCAAATCACATGATCGTGCACCTAAAACACGATCCATGACTCAAAGTTGGTATCAAATCGATCGCTATGCCGAGCCCTACAAGAAAACAATCATCTTTCAATAAACCGGGTATCAAAACAACCTCGGATCATTCATGAAAAATCATGCATGTACTAGGGCAACACAGGGACTGTTATGAAATTCCACAACTTGTTAGAAAGGGGAAAATATGTAATTTTTCACCCTATTTTCTAATTTATTTTAATTCAATTTAATCTTAATTTCCACAAATTAGAGTTACTTTTGATCATCCACCCATGTTTGGGGCAAATTCTATATATACCATACCATTATTGTACAAAAAAAGGCTGGAACTCTTCATAAAAGAGAGAGTTTTTACTTAATAAAGTTTCTCTTTCTTCTCATTGTTAAGTCACGTTGAGAGAGAGAGATAGTGTACGGAGACAGAAACTATTGGATCGGTACCCCTAGGCTCAAGGTAAATCTTCCCTCTCTTATTTTTCTTTTCTTCTTCTCTCTCTTCCTCATCTTCTTCTTCCTCTTCTCCATTTGAGCTCCCCTTAGAGGCCATGCACTGCACTGGCAGTACCGTGCATGCCTCTCCTGTGGTCTCACAAGTCGTGCATGATGATGGCAGCACCATGCCTGAGCCTCTTTCTCCTTATGTTCATCCACCTTTGTCCTCTAACAAGGTTTGCAGGCGGTGCTGCTCATCGCCATCTACAAACATATCCTCGACGCCTCAATGAAGAGCACAGACGGTGAAACTCATTGCTGCCCACTGGGGTCTCCCCTTATTGCATGCCTAGCACAGACAGCGATGCCTATCGTCGCCTTCGAGAGGTCTCGGCAATACCTATCACTGTTCGCGAGCTTCTTTTGCATGCACAGTGCCTATCGCCGTCCGTGAGCTTCCTTTGCATGCGCGTTGCCTATTGCTGTCCACGAGCCTCCTACGTGAGCTCGGTGCTCATCGTCGTCCCTCCTACGCCCCATGCTTATCGTCGTGTGCCTCATGAGAACTATCATCGTGAGCTTCACAAATGGCTATCGTCGCGTGCCTCACGAGAAGCTATCGCCGCCCATGCAAAGGCACCCTGCCTTCTTGTGTTGCCAATGGCGATGCCTAGCGTCGTCTATAGTTCACTGTTCCCACTCAAGCCGTGAGCAGTAGGCCATGACATTGCTACTCCACAGTCCTGGGTGATGACGCCTAGTGTCGATGGGATCCTATCCCTTTGCAATCTCGTGCCTTCCAACCTGATCGAAGGTTGACCTAGCCTAGCACCGCCATACCGGCCTCGGTTGCGAGTAGTATTGTCGTCGTGCTAGTCTTGAGTACCATGCTCGTCTTGCTACCACTCCGAGTCGATCACTGTTCAGCTATCAAGCTAGTCTTGTCCCTTCATCAAGTTTTCTTCTTTTTTTGAAATTTATTCAAACGTCCCACTTTATCACTCTAACACCTCACTTTCTTAACCATACAAACGTGCATTGCCCTAAGACATGTGTGGGCCCTTCGGCCCATTTGTCTTGCAAATTAACCATAGTAGTTTTGTGCAAAAAAATAAGAAGATTGCAGGTCAAGGGAGGCCATTCCGAAACAGCTAAAGAAGCTAGGGGGCTTTTCATCGTGATCTAAGAGGGTGCCGTGCCCACGTGAGTCAGCCTGAGTAAGTTATGGACTCAGGTGAGGTCGGTCCCCACCTCACATCCACAATTCCTCTCTCACTAGTTGGATATCTGTCCTTGTTCTTAAATAAGGTTCTCGAGAGATCTATCTCAATCCCGGGTTTTTCGAACCCGAGACATCGTCATCGGATCACCTAGATCCAGGGAGGAGAGATCGAGGCACCTAACCAGCTTGGCAACTCCACCGGGGACTTGCTACCCCTTAGTCGGTTCGCTCTTGTTTGACTAGTATCCTCTTTTACTTTTTGCATTAATTTCTATGGCATCTGGGTTGTTCAACATGTTTATCCGAGTCGGGGACTTCCTTATCCCCGCACTCGTGACGATTCCAGGGAAGCGAACTACTCGAGCTTCCTTCTCTACTCTCTTGCTGAGTCACGACTCACAGCCCATCTCTCAGGTTCTTTATTAGGTTAGTGAGAGAGGGGACTTAAAGGTCCCTGACTTCTTGCTTCCTGTCCCTGGTGGACCCTCCACCAAGACCCCTTGCATTGTTAGCACATCTGCTACCGCACACCGCACACACCCAAGGGCTCATGGTATATCCACTCGAGCTGCACCTCGAGGCAACCTTAACGTCGCCTTGAGCTCATATTCAAGGTTAGGGCTTCTCGAGCCTAACCCTGCGTGCGTCATGCATTTGCTTTCCGTAGCTCGGGGCAGCACTAGCTCTATGCCACCTCGAGCACATGAGGGTCGACCGCTCCATCCTCCCTCCTAGCACACACAGCTCCACCTTATGAGAGATGGGCTCTTACCTAGTCCTTCACAGACACAAGCTCATAGGTCTCGACGTCCTCATGTCGAATCCATTGATCGAGCCCTGGCTGACCCCAAGTCATCGAGACGGCTAACCCTAAGGGTACACACTCACCATCTTTGCAAGTCCCTCCCCGGTCTAGACTTAGGCGGAGTCATGAACCAACTACCTCCTCTGTTACTCTCCTGACACCAGGCAAGCACCTCGATCGCTGGTACTCAAAGGTCTTCCTTAAGAGTACCATCTTGAGTCAGCCTCAGGTCAGCTGTGCACTCAGGCCTCACAAAGGAATTCGGGGCAACAGTCTGATGTCAGACAAAGGCCTCCAACGTTCAAGGCCAAAACTCAGGGTGCCTTCTGCCCTTGGACCCCACTCCCTGCTCCAACTCATGACACGACCCTCGCATGCTCAAAGAAAACGGGACAGTCCAGGTCTCAGGCTTGATTCATGAATAAGGTCGACAACTGCCTCAGGATTAAGCAGAAAATGGGCCCACAGATCCTGACCAAAGAATCCTCCGTGGAAGTTGAGGTCCCCATCCTTGTTGACCTCTTGCCTTATATTCCCTTCTTCGCCCTCTAAACTACAGAACCTGAGTAGGTCCAAGAGTATTGCTCGGTCATCACTGCCCAGATGTCATAGTCCCAAGACCATCGAGAATCGATCCTCACAAGATTGGCATATAAGGCTCGAGTGCAGTCAAGGCAAGCTGAGCCCCTCCAGACTGACTTGCCACCCACGACTCGCCAACCATGGTAGTCTACTACGCCACCAGGCTCTGACCCTCCAGAATAGACGGTCAGTGTCATGGTGATAAAAGATCTGGATGACGCTCAAGAAGAGAGGATGAACAAGTTTGAGGTAATGATGCAATCCATCCTTGAAAAGATGGAACTCCTTGAAGCCTCCACGTCCCCTTCTTCGACCGACTCTCCGACCGGTGAGGACACAATTCCCAAGCAAACTCCCCCACCGGTCTACTAAGATAACTCTACCACTCAAGGAGTTTCCCAGACCAATATAGATGCCATGGTCACCAATAGTCTCAAGAGCAAGGTCTCAAGAATGCAAGAGGCGCCGCTCTACCAAAAGTTGTTCCCTTCGTACATTGACCAGGTGTCGTTTCCCCCAAACTACCAAAAAGGAAAACTCCCCCTATTCAATGGTACTACATCCCCTCACCAGCTTACAGCCAACTTCCAAGCAGCATGTCGGGAGACGGCGACTGATGGACGACTCCTCCTCCATCAGTTCGTTGAGACTCTTAAAGGGCCATCCTTCCAATGGTATGCTCACCTGCCTCCAAACTCCGCACACATGTGGTAAGAAATGGAGCAGTTGTTTTACCAACGCTTCTACGAAGTCCAAAGGAATGTGGAAACCATCAAGCTTCTTACTCTGATGCAAGACCCTGGTGAGCCGATTTGCAAGTTCATCGCCTGATGGCGAGAGCTGGCAACCTTTCATGCCACACCCATGACTGAAAAGGAAGCGGTCCAGACCTGCATACGGAACATGCTTCCCGAGATTGCCCTACATGTTGAGGCATCCAATCCACCCTTCATGTCAAAGCTCATCTCTAAGGCAGTTCATATTGAGGGATTGTTCAAGCACCATGGCATCTCTTGTCAGCAACCCTCCGCCTCAAATTCTCGCTCCAACAGTCGGGGTAACTAAAAGGCAGTGATCAGCACGGCCGTCGTCGTGACTGACACTAAGAGCGTGGCTTCTCAAACCTTGGACCTCTCTAAGGCATAGACACCTCAGGCTCGGGGCAAGCAGTAGTACTACAATGAGGTCCCCCCTCCTAAAAATTCTAAGTGAAAGGACTTCTAGATCCAGCATCAGAACAAAGTTTACCCCTTCAACAAGGAGTGGACTCCTTCATTGTTTCGACTACTGTTAGAACAAAACATGATCCAGCTGCCGAAGGTCAACATCGACTAATCGGTTGGTCAGGAGACAAATGAGAGGTAATGCTCCTATCACAGGAGAGTAGGCCACCCTACACTGCTATAAGCTCAACGACACTATCGAAGCCCTTATTATCAAGCCCAGGAAAATTCACTAGCCATGACATCAGCGAATGCACTGGCTTCCATGAGCTCTTGACAGAGAAGATGCAGCAGTGCCAGGAAGTTCAGGGTAACCAAGAATGACACCCTCAAGTCCCTTTCCTACCAGTGTCAGAAGACCTTCCAACTCAAGCCCAGGAAAGCACTGAGCAAGACCCTCTGCGGTCCCTCTTCGAAACGATGCTCTAGCAGGGTCTTGTCACTCCTAAGCCTGCCAGACAATCAAGGTGTCTTGCCCAGGGCACGAAAAAACTTTGGTTCCCATATCACCAAGTATGAGGCCACAAACTCAAAGAGTGCTCTGGGTTCAAAGCTATAGTCGTATAGAAAGTCCAGCAAGGCCACATCGTTTGAGTGGTTCTCCCAGAATGCTTTCAGGCCATCGCTCCCATTTAAGAGGAAGTCACACTACAATCCCCTCATGAGCATACACTAGACCGTTCAGAGCCCTCGACCTCTCAGCCCTGGGAAGTTTACCATGGACGAAGTAGGCTCAAGTCCTTGAAGTGTGAGGCAGTCCACCATGCTAAGGCTACTCACCAGCCCGATAGGATGGTCCAAACACCTCCTCAGGGATCCAAAAGGAGACGACGAGCACCCAGGTCAGCTAGACGAAGAATTCATCTTCCTCAGCCACCAGTGGAGGAAGAATTTCTCAGGCCTCTCCCCCCACTGCCGACCATACAGAATTTCATCCCAAGCGCAGCTCGCCTTGTCCTTTCATCCAATTAGGAGGACATCCCTGAGTCATCAGCAGCTCGGGATTCCTCCAATATGGGTGATGACGCTAAAAGCATCCCACAATAGTCAAATTTGGGGCAAGACCTTAAATCCACCCTGCAAATGTCCAATTCCAGCAACGATGTAAAAAGCTGCCCAGAACGTTCTAACTCTTCTTCTCCTCCCTCCTCTTCTATTTCTTCCATAGGTGCAGCTCGATGGTGCCAAGACTTCAACACTCTAAACAGAGAGTTCGGAGGCACCAGCCTCAGCGAGTCACAGCAAAAGTGCCTCAAAGAAATGCTGGCTCAGGCGGAAGGATTTTCAACAGTCACTGACGCCACCCAAGGTAAAATCGAGTCATCTTCAGGCTCCTGCTCCCATGAGGCCTGCCATATGACCCAAGTGCATGAAGCACCCAGCTCGAGGCAAGCACCAAGTGATCCCAGGCACGAGATCATCCACTCAGACCCTTCCATCACCTGGACCAGCCAGAGATCGGTCCTCTCCCACACTATGCCCCTCCTAGAAGCCGAGATGTCAGGATCATGGGTTTCTGCATTCGAGGCTGATGAGCTTGAAGAGATCAACTTGGTGGATAAGGCCGACCTGAGGCTAACTTTCATCTCATCAAAAATTTCTCAGAGGAGAAAGAAAGTTATTCCCGTTATATTTCACTCCTCGGAGTAAATCGAGACGTCTTCACCTGCCATTATCATGAGATGCCCGGTCTAGACCCTAGATTGTTGTCCATCACCTAGATATTGATCCAACCATCAAACTCATGAAGCAGAAATCAAGAAGGTTTAGACTTAACCTCGAGATGCAAATTGATGCTGAGGTGAACAAGATTAGGTAAGATGGATTCATCCGTGAAGTCAAATACTCAAAATGGCTGGCAAATGTTGTCCTAATCAAGAAGAAGAATGGCCAAATCAAGGTATGTATGGATTTCCACGACTTGAACATCGCTTGCCCCAAGGACGACTTCCCCTTGTCGTTCACCAAGATGCTTGTTGACTCCACGGTTCATTGCCAAATCTTCTCCTTTACGGATGGATATTCTGTTTATAATCAAATCAGGATGGCACCAAAGATGAGGAGACCACCACATTCTTGACTGCAAAAGGTGTCTTTTGCTACACTACGATGCCTTTCCGGTTAAAGAGCACCAGTGCCACATACCAGCGAGCCATGATGACCATCTTCAAGGACATGGTCCACAGGGAGCTTGAATGCTATGTGGACGACTGGTGGTAAAATTTGAAACAAAAGACGCTCACATACAAGACCTTAAAAATGTATTTGAACGGCAGTGGCGTCACCAACATGTGCCTTTGGTGTATGCTCAAGAAAATTCTTAGGGTTCATCGTGAGGTACCGAGGACAAGAGATCGAGCCGGTCAAGCTCAAGGCAATTCAGGACATGCCACCTCCTACAACCCTACATGAACTGCGGTCTCTCCAAGGACAGCTAGCCTACATTCGAAGGTTCAACTCAAACCTTTCAGGACGATGCAGACCCTTTTCACACCTCTTGATGAAGGACACCCCTTCATATGGGATGAAGCATGCCAAGCTGTGCTCGGTGACATCAAGCAATACTTGTTGAATCCACCAGTACTCTCTATGCCAGTGTTAAAAACGCCTCTCATCCTATTCGTGACCACCCTTGATGAGTCACTTGGGGCACTCCTAGCGCAGAACAATGATGGAGGGAAAGAGATAGCACTCTATTATCTCAGCCGTAGAATGCAAGGAGCCGAGAAGAATTACCCTCCCATCAAAAAGATGTGCTTAGACTTGATCTTTGCGATACAGAAGCTTTGCCATTACGTGCTCGGTCACGAGGTCAAGTTAATCTTTAAGGCGGACCCGATCAAGTTCCCTATGACCTGGCCATGCTTGTCAGGACGTTTGGCCAAGTTGGCATTATTGTTGATGGAGTTCGACATCATGTATGTACCACAAAAGGCAGTCAAAGGTCAAGCACTAGCAGACTTCATTGTGGCTCACCTAGTCTCGTCGAAATCTCCCCTGTAAAGTGATCTTCCGGATGAAGAAGTTTTCCGTACGGTGCTAACTCGACCGTGGCAGATGTACTTCGATGGAGCATTCCAGTCTGCTAGATGGGCTGCCGAAGTCATGTTGGTGGAATGATTCCTCTACTTCTCACTAACAGAGGAATTTTCTCATAATAAAGCTAATAATCAACCCCTCATAATGGGGTTGGAGATCTCCCAAGAGCTAGATCTAAGGCGGCTAAACATCTTCGACGACTCTGAGCTGGTCATCCAGCAGGGGATTTATGACGTAAGGAAGGATACTCTCAAGCCATATCATGACATAGCCTAATCTTATATGGCTCAGTTTGATGATTTCTCCTTGATTCATATCCCTATAAGGTTAAACTCGAAGGTGGATGCACTCTCACAGCTCGGCGCCACCATTCAATTGTATTCATTAGGTCCTACGCCAGTCTGGGTAACTGAATGGAAACACGTCAACTTGAGAACTGAAGTTTATGCAGATGATGATAGGGACGTCTTCCCTGAATGTCCGCCTTACCCATTCGGAGCACTCCTTGCAGCCAAAGATGTCATTAAGGCAGAATAGGAAATATCACAAGGTAAAGAATCCATGGCCGAGAAGCAAGAGTCTGAATTCTTCGACCCGATGTGTGCGGAGGTCAAACAAGGGGAAGACTGGAGGAAGCATATCATGGACTTCATAAAGCATGAAAGGCTACCTCAAGATCAGGCGGAACGCAACGGCATACGACGGATGTCTACCAAGTACACCCTTCTTGATGGGGAAGATCTCTTTCGGTTGTCATTTTATGGAATTCTCCTCAGATGCGTCGATGCACAAGAGGCAAGAAAAGTACTGAAAGAAGTGCATTCAAGTATCTACGGCTACCTCAGTCCGGCCCTAAGCTCTACGAGTGAATACGTAGGCTCGGCTCTTATTGGCCTTCAATGGTGGGTGATGCCCAAAACTA
Organism: Amborella trichopoda; assembly: GCF_000471905.2. Next base: position 881,574 of record NW_006499819.1, on the reverse strand, counting down.
TGCCAAGAGATGTTAGGTGTGCCAAATTCATTCAAGCCTCATTGATTAGTCCCCCAAAGCCTATCCATCCTACAGTGACGTCATGGCCCATTTCCGAGTGCGGTATGGACATTGTAGGACCCATTGACTCTCCTTTCGCCTTAGGTCATGCCTTTATTCTGGTATCAACATATTACTTCTCCAAGTGGGCTAAGAAAGTCCCTCTCAAATAGGATCCAGGGACCTTTGTGGCTAACTTTGTGCATCACCACATCATACACCGGTTCGGGGCTCCGGACCAAATAATCTCTTATAATGGCCCTCAGTTCAGAAGCCATCACGTTGATCGCCTACACAACCAGTTTGGTTTCGAGTGGAAGTACTCGACCATGTACTACCCCCGAGCCAACTGTTTAGCTGAGGCATTCAACAAAACTCTATGAGGGTGCTCTGGAAGTCAGTTTCAAAGTCAAAGAGGAACTGGCATGAGAAGCTGCCTGAGGCTCTATGGGCTTATCACACCACCACTCTCAATGCTAAAAACTCTACCCCTTATTCCCTAGTCTATGGAGGTGAGGCAGTCTTACCCCTCGAGCTACAAATACCCTCACTCTGTGTCGCTATATATCAGGGACTAACTGAGGACGAGAGGGTTAAGCTCCATTAACAGGAGTTGGATGCCCTTGACAAAAAGAGACTGAAGGCTCAGCAGAACCTCGAGCTCAATCAAGGTAGAATGAAAAGAGCCTTTGACAAATCTGTCAAGGTTCCCTCATTCGCTCGTGGGTCAAGAAGGTCACACCAATGTACTGGCAAACTCAGATGGAGAAGAGGCAATGCCCCCTATCAATGGGCGATACCTAAAGAAGTACTATCCGTAATGCACATTCAAGAAAAGATACTCAATGTAAAGCAAACAAGGCAGTCAGAACAAATTCTAACTGTTTTTTATTGTAGTAAAAATGAGTCACAAGATACAAGCCAAGAAGCCCATTATTAGGGAGGTTACAATTCTCTTATATTTGAGGGAAATAAATTTTTTACACCAAAAGTGCTTGCATCTGAGGATAAGAGGATGGTTATAGGCCCAAAGAAATGCTCTCCTCATGAAGAAGAAGCAAAACCATGGGGAGAAGTTAGCTTCAATTCATCTGACATATATATCAAACATACAAGGCAGACTTCTCTGGCAAGGAACTGGCGTATGATGAAGAGCATACCCTATTCACAGTGGACACCCTTCCACAGAACAACATGGACTCCACAGTTGTGCTGAAGGACTTAGCTTCCAACAAACTGCAGCAGTAAGGCCTCCTCACTTGCCATCATTCTTGACCGTCATGAGACATCACCGTCCATGGTCATCGCCACCCGACGCCGTGCGCAGCCATCACCGTGTGCAACATAATTCCACGTTCTATCATCACCATGGGCAAGCCAATGCCGCGCGAGACCATCACTCCGAGAGGCACGTTCCAGATCATGGCTAACATCATGTGTGGCCTAGGGACATGTGAAGGCAGCGCTGCATGTGACTTAATGTCATGCGTACCCTTAAAGTACCCCAATTTCCACTGTTCCCGATTTCCAGGGGACATTAACTCCCACACCTCTTCAGTTCCCCCAACCGTTGCACCTTGCAGACAGTCTAACTTCTCACAGACCTTCGTTGGCCCCTTCGGGTTCCCATCGGCATTTCCCCTTCTCGCTGGGAACTCACTCCTGTCCACCGGAACCGCCTTCTACTTGTTACTGAAGTTAGCAGAAAACCATCAAAAATCCCTAAACGACTTCCCTGACCTTGTGGGTTTCCCTCCTCCCTGGTTTTCCCACTTCAGCAGTTCACCACAAAACTCACTGGAATCCCATCGAGTTCCCAGTGAGCCCACTGCTGCTCCTCCTTCTTATCCTCCAATAGCTAGAGGATCGACAGAGCCCTCTGAACTCTCTGCAACCTCCCTTCAGCCACGGGACTGCCGGAGAAACACTCGAACTCCGACAAAGCACCTCTGCAAAACCTACTAAGGCTCTGAGAAGCCCTGAGAGAGCCTCGACACTCTCCAAAAATGTTTGCGATCATGATACAAAGATTTGCGACCTCCTGAAGCTCTCCATAAAACCTCCTAACCGCCTATCTCTGCAAATTTTGGTCGGGAAGTTCTCGCAGGAAATCTCTTGCCAAAAGCTCTGGTTCTCTCTCTCTAAAACTCTTCAACTATTTTACCCTTCCGTAAAACAATAAAATGGGGTTTTCCTCCTTTTATACTCAGTAGTGCTGCAAACTACCCTTGATGAATACGAAATGATGATCGAGTCCCCAGCTCCTGACCACAATAAGACCAGGTCGGGGCGGGTCAAGCCTGAGACCCAAAAGGGTCATCGCAGCGCGCTTCACCCAAAGGCTATCGCCCTGCGCTTCGTTAAGAGCTACCATCGCATGCCTCGTGCTTTGTCAAAAGGCTATCGCCTCACACCTCGTCAAGACTATCGTCAAGCGCTTCATCAGGGGGCTATCACCACGCGCTTCATCAGGGGCTACTGCCGCGTGCTTCACCAAGGGGCCTAACGTCATGCATGCATCATCTAGGTCTAATGCAGTGTACTCCACGCAACATTTAGTGCCACGCACATTTCGTGGCACTCCCATCTAGACCATCATCCTCCTTCCTTAAGAAGTTCAATCCTTGTAGCACAATCTCTCTCCTCAGGGAGTCTAATCCCCGGTGACGACTCTGTTCTCCATTGAGTCGTATTCCCTCAGCACACTCTGGTCTGTTCTACATGACCTTAAACTGTACAGCTCTAGTCCATGTTGCATGACCTTAAATTGCACAAACAGCTTTGGTCCATGGTGCATGACTTTAACCTGAACAGCCATAGTCCAAACTATATGACCTTAAACTATAGCGGAGATCTAGTTGCATGATCTTAAACTGCATGGTCCATGCTGCATGACCTTAAACTGTACAGCCATGGTCCAAACTATATGACCTTAAACAATAGCGGAGGTCTAGTTGCACGACCTTAAACTACTTAGTCCTCGTCACATGATTCTAAATTGCATGACCATGGTCAAGTTGTGTGACTTTAAACCATAGTGCACGTCCTGACCGCATGACATTAAAAGGCTTAGCACCATGGTCCAAACTACATGACCTTAAACTGTAGCGAAGGTCTAGTCGCACGACCTTAAACTGCATGGTTCTAGCCGCATGACTTTAAACTGCATCGCCTTGGTCTAAGCTATAAGATCCGAGCTGCAAGGTTCTAAAACTGTAACACACGGCCTAAGAGATGAACCACCTCTTCGCTAAGGTGTATTTCATCAACATCCCTAGTGGAGTTAGATGTATGCAAAGGTCAAACCTACCCCTTTAATCCCCAATGGGTTTGTTTCGCACCAACATCTCAGTGTGAGTCACATTCTACTGTGACCCACTATCCCCAGGGAGTTAGGATCATTCTTGTCCCTTCAACCCTCTGTGAGGTTCATTTGTGCTCTGTCATTCTTAGTAAAGCTACATGTATACCATTACTCATTGTCCCCATGAGGTCACACTGGCCCCCCTAAGCCCCAGTGAAGTCTCTTCCACCTGCCACTCGTCGTAGGGCCACAATCTTCATCTAAATCGATCTGCTTGTGTATAGCCTTAACTATCTTTATTCACAGGGAGTCAGATTGCTATCCACAGACCTATTCCCCATGCAGCTTCACCTAGATGGTGACCCACACTATGGTCCGTGCTACATGACCTTAAACTATACAGCCGTGGTCCATGTCGCATGACCTTAAACTGCACAGCTATGGTCCATGCTGCTTGACCTTAAACTTCACAGCCGTGGTCCATGCTACATGACCTTAAACTGCATAGCCATGGTCCATGCTGCATGATCTTAAGCTGCACAGCTATGGTCCGTGTTGCATGACCTTAAACTACACAATCGTGGTCTATGCTGCATGACCCTAAACTGTACAGCCTTGGTCCATGCTACATGACCTTAAACTGCACAGCCATGGTCCAAACTATATGACCTTAAACTATAGCAGTGGTTTAGTTGCACGACCTTAAACTACCTAGTCCTAACTACAAGACTTTAAACGGCACGGCTCTGGTTCATGCTTCATGACTTTAAACTGCACAGCCATGGTCCAAACTATATGACCTTAAACTGTAGCAGAGGTTTAGTTGTACCACCTTAAACTGTATGGTCCTAGCTACATGACCTTAAACTACAAAAGCCACAGTCCAAACTATATGACCTTAAACTGTAGCGGAGGTCTAGCTGCACTACCTTAAACTGCATGGTTCTAGTTGCATGGCTTTAAACAACATAACCACGGTCCAAGCTATATGACCTTAAACCATAGTGCACGTCCTAGCGGCATGACGTTAAACTGCCTTGCTTAGGTCCAGGAGGCATGACCTTAAACGTGCCCTCACATACCCGCGCATCCCCTTTACATCTTCACGCATGTTTTCCCTAACCGACCCATTCGTGTGTGCACACCACCTTCATTACCTCCCCAGTGAGTCCACATATGTGCACACGCCCTTTACATGCATCTTCACACACACCTTCCCTAATCGCCCCGTTCGTTTGTGCACACCATACATCATTCCCCAATGCGTCTTACCCATGCTCACAAAATGGCGAACCATTCACAATTCATATTCGCTGTCAACTAGTGGGTCACCATTGTTCACCCACCATTCTCCCTTCATAAGTAGCCTTATGCCATCTTCCCAAAGTAAGTTGTAACTACCACCATACTCACTCTATGGCCTCTATAGACTGTCATTCATCACCATCATGGTCCAGCTGTATGACCCTAAACTATAGTGCACATCCCGACCGCATGACATTAAAAGGCTTTACACAGGTCTCGAAGGCATGACCCTAAACACGCCTTCACAAAAAAAGGGGCATGATGTACAACTAGACAAGGGAACGCTATGGGTAAAAATGATGGATGAGCATGGTCACGAAATTATGAGTAAAAGAGCTCCGTGAAAACAAAAACTCAGGCACGGTGAAAACCCCAAAAGGGCAACATGAGCAAAAACGGATGAAAAGGGTGGACATGACCTCGACGTCATAGGTAAAAGAGCCCAAAAATAATAGAAGTTGGTGAAAACAGTCTTTACGGTGCCACTTCCCCTGTTCAATTGAAAACCCACAAAAGGGCCCTTGGACCGACAAAACAGGTTGACATACTATCGCCGCCTCAGCCGACACTCAATTTCCAAAGAGTCACAATCTTGGCTAATGAGGTCTACCTAAAATCCTCAAATGCCAACATCCAATCACAACACAAATTGGCTCATCAGGGAGTGAGAGCCGCATAAGAGCTCCCACATTTCAACATCAACAACAACAAGAGTCCTTGAGGGTGAGGACGATGACCAAAAGATCGCCTCGCCTAAAACCATCCTTGGCCGACATGCCCAGACCTTCTGGACCCGACAAGATGGGGCCCACGAGGTCACCTCGCTAAAATCCCCCTAGTCAATAAGTCTAGACTTTTGGGCGGGTTAGAACCCCCAACTGGACCCCACTAAATGGGACCTACAGAGATACCCTAAACATGAGAAGCAAACCTGGTGTAGCAGCGAACAATGCCGACCAAAGGTTCATAGCATTTTGCCTCTAGATAAGCCTAATTCTATCCAAGGGAGTCCCTACAAAGCCTCACACTTTAGAAGCGTAAATGGTCCCTTGAGGGTGAAGACTTTGACAGGATCCCTCAAAAGTGTTTTTTTCTCCCCCTATAAGTCTCCACGGGCTGTACATTGCATACAAATGTCTGATCATCCTGGTCACGACATTACGTGGACCTCCTCAGCGTTCGCGTAGTCCTTGAGAAAATTTCCCAAATTATTGCACTTCTCGATTCTCTCAAAGCACAACATTTGGTGAGGCATGCTATTTTAAGATATTTTTCATCAACATGGGGGCCCCTCTCAATAAAGGCCTAGCAAACAGTGAAAATTTAGACAATCTCATAATAGCCCCAAAACTGATCAATATCTTCATGCAGACTCTCAAGAGTCTCTTACTAATTTTTATCGTATGCCGACATGTTTAAGGCAGTGAAAACTAAGAAACAGTTTCGGTAGAATTGGCCTCTAGGACCCTGAAATAGACCCTATAACTAGAGTTACATTTTTGGTGTCTCAATTTGATGTAGGACTATCGCCATTAGATCCGGCACATTTAAAAACCCTTAGAGGTCAAATTTCAGCTTAAACGAACACTCCAAGAAGATGTTATAAGCAAAAGAGTGAAACAGGATGAGCCGCACCCTATTCCCGTGCGGCCACCCCTGCAACTCCACACCATTGAAGGGACAATCACCAACAGTGACTTTTGACTCTCATATCTCACCCGTCCCAAGTCAAATCCAGCTCAAATTTGGTGACCATGTTCGTCTCGTTAAGACGAGCGTTTCAATATGTGGCATGCCCCACGACGACCCTCGAGCACGAAGAAAAGCTAGAGAGAACTTGCTGATCCAAGAAGAAACTACAAAAAATTCAGCATTGTCGTGTCTCACTCGAGCGGCCAAATCACGCCGTTCGTGAGCCCAATCGGCGTGAGACTAATTTCATCACGTACGTAAGGTCTCGGGCTATCTTTTACTCAAGCCCTATACATGATGAACGGTCGGATTCTACATATGAAACTGATGAAATGACTACAAATTCTGTGGTCGAAATTCCAAATTCCAGCCAAAATTCTAAAGTTGTAAAATCTTTGTTTGGGCACGAAATCGAGCTGAGTTTGTTGCCTCGCGATCGTAGCGGCATGCTCAGTGTGATCTATTGAAGAAATCAACGAAAAACATCGAGCACGCACACTATCAATCGAAAATTTTAAGATCCATCCAAATTTCAAATCACATGATTGTGCACCTAAAACACGATCCATGACTCGAAGTTGGTATCAAATCGATTGCCATGTCGCACCCTACAAGAAAACAATCATCTTTTGATCAACCGGGCATCATAACAGCCCCGAATCATCCATGAAAAATCATGCACGTTTTAGGGCAACACAGGGACTATTCTAAAATTCCACAACTTGTTAGGAAGGGGCAAATTTATCATTTGTCACCCTATTTTCTAATTTCTTTTAATTCAATTTAATCTTAATTTCCAGAAATTAGGGTCACTTTTATCATCCACTCATGTTTGGGGCAAATTCTATATATACCGTACCATCATTGTATGAAAAAAGGCTAGAACTCTTCACAAAAGAGAGAGTTTTTAATTAATAGAGTTTCTCTTTCTTCTCATTATTGGGTCACGTTGAGAGAGAGAGAATAAAGAGAGAGAAACTATTGGACCGATACCCCTAGGTTCAAGGTAAATCTTCTCTCTCTTATTTTTCTTTTGATCGTCTCTCTCTTCCTCTTCCTCTTCCTCTTTCTCTTCTTCTTCTTCCTCTTCTCCATCTGAGCTCCCCTCAAAGGCTATGCACGGCAGTGGCAGTGTCGTGCATGCCTCTCCTGTGGCCTCACAGGTTATGCATGGAGATGGCAACACCATTCACGAGCCTCCTTCTCCTTCTGTTCGTCCATCTCTGTCCCTTAGCAAGGTTTGCAGCTGGCGCTGCTCATCGCCATCCACAAACGTATCCTCGACGCCTTAATGAAGAGCACAGATGGCGAAACTCATTGTCGCCCATAGGGATCTTCCCCTGTTGCGTGCCTATCGCAGACGGAGATGCCTATCGCAGCCCGACTTCTAGAGGTCTTGGCAATACCTATCGCCGTCCAAGAGCTTCTTTTAGTTGCAAGGTGCCTATCGCCGTCTGCGAGCTTCCTTTGCATGCGCAGTGCCTATCGTCATCCGCGAGCCTCCTTCATGCATTCGGTGCTCATCGTCGTTCCTCCTACGTCCCACGCCTATCGCCATGCGCCTCATGAGAACTATCGTCGCATGCTTCACAAATGGTTATCACCGCGTGCCTCACGAGAAGCTATCGCCGCCTGTGCAGAGGCACACAGCCTTCTTGTGTTGCCAATGGCGATGCCTAGCACCGTTTGTCATTCCATGTTCCCACTCAAGCCATGAGCAGTAGTGTCTAGCACCGTCCAAGGGCCATGACACTGCTACTCCACAGTCGTGGGTAACGACACTTAGCGCTGACAGGACCCTATCCCTTCTCCATCTCATGCCTTCTCTCCTTTTCTCACCTGATCGAGATTTGACCAAGCCTAGCACAGCCATATCGGCCTCAGTTTCGAGTAGTATTGTCGTCGTGCTGGTCCTAAGTACCATGCTCGTCTTGTTACCACTCCGAGTTAGTCACGATTCGGCTATCAAGCTAGTCTCGTCCCTTCATCAAGTTTTCTTCTTTTTTGACCTTTGTTCGAACCTTCCACTTTAGCACTCTAACTCCTCACATTCCTAGCCATACGAATGTGCATTGCCCTAAGTTACAGGTGGGCCCTTCGGCCCACTTATCTTGCAAATTAACCATAGTAATGTTGTGCAGAAAAACAAGAAGATTGCGGGTCAAGGGAGGCGATTCCGAACCAGTTAAAGCAGTTGGGAGGCTTTCCGTCATGATTTAAGAGGGCGCCCACCCGAGTCAGCCCGAGTAAGTCACGGACCTAGGTGAGATTGGTCCCCACCTCACATCCAAAATTCCTCTCTCACTAGTTGGATACATGCCCTTGTTCTTAAGCAAGGGTCCCGAGAGAGCGATCTCAAGTCCTGGGTTTTTCGAACCCTAGACATTGTCACCCGATCACCTAGATCAGGGGAGGCGAGATCGAGGCACCTAACCACGTACGGTAGTGCAAATGTCGAGTGTGACTTTCATTTCCCCCTCTGTCTGCTGCGCACGGCAATGCAAATGTCGAGCGTGATTTTTCTTCTCTCTCTTGTCCGTTGTGCATGGCAGTGCTAATGCCAAGCATGATTTTTCTTCTCTCCCTTATCTGTTGTGCACGACAATTTAAATGCCGGGCTTGATTTTTCTTCTCTCTCTTGTCTGTTGCGCATGGCAGTGCATACTATCGAGCGTGACGTCCCTTTTCTTTCTCAGTCGATCAGTTCGTCGCGCACGACAATGTATACTGCCGAGCATGATGTTCACTTCTCTCGTGGTTTGTTGTGTGCAACAGCGCATACTACTGAGCGTGATTTTCCCTTCTTTCTCTCTGACTATTGTGCACGGTAGTGAACACTGCTGAGCGTGATCTTTCTTCCTTCCCACCTTCAGCCCTGCACGGCAACACACACTATTGGGTATGATTTCCTTTCTCTCTCATATCCTTTTGCTTGTTTGACTAGAGTGGTTGAGCCTTGCACTGCTGTGCTAGTCTTGACGTTGAGCAGTTTAGCTGTTGTGTCGAACTAGTTACTATGCCCATCTAGCTGCCGCGTCAGACTAGTCATCGTGTCAGGATAGTTGTCGTGCTAGTCTTGTCGTTGTGTAGTTTAGCCGTTGCCGGATTTGTTACCGTGCCCATCTAGCTGTCGCGCAAGACTAGCCATTATGCCAGATTAGTCGTCACGTCCATCTGATCGTCGAGTAGTTTAGCCAATGTGTCGGTCCAGTTACTGTGCCCATCTAGCTGTCGCGCCAGGCCAGTCGTCGCGCTAGTCTTGTCACTGTGACCACCTAGTCGTCGGGTCAAACGGCTTCATTTGAAGGTTCAACGAGAGCCAAGCTGACCTTCATCATTTCTCTTATTCTTCTTCTTCTTCTTCTCTCCGCAAAAATCATTGTTCTTTGCCTCTGAAGAGTTGGGTGAAATCCAAACCAACATCCGTCCCACTTTTCTCTGAAGGACTAGTTGAAAGACATACTATCCTTCAAACCCTTCTTCCTTTTCTTTGTCATTTCTTCTATCTCACCCCTTTCTTTCAATCCTTACTATAGGATCTTACCAAAAGTCCCTCGTCAAGGAGACGTCGTAAGGCTGTCAAATTGACATAGACTATCTTATGCTATTTATTTCACTTCTCCTCAAGTACACATGCACGTGTGTGTTCACCCTATGATAAGGTGGTGTCCTCAGACCCACTTATCTGTACTCTAATGTATGTGTGTGTTTTGCAAGTAAGAAAAAAGGTCAAGGGAGGCAATTTCGAGCCAACCACAGGCCAGGGGGCATTCTTCACGTTCTAAGAGGGGGCCCACATGAGTTAGCCCGAGCAAGTCACGGACCCACGCGAGGTGAGTCACGCGTCTTCTTCATGCAGTTCCTGAGAGAGCGATCTCAAGTCCCAAGTCCATCTCGAACCCGGAACCACGCTACCAAGTGAACCTGACCCGGAGGACGAGATCAAGGCACCTAACCAAACACATTTGAGGAAAAATTCACCCATGCATTTCATATCATAGAAACACAAGTTTTTTATATCATATACTGGGAACGAACAAGTTCCAGAGGTTTAATCCTCTCTTACAATTTACATCAGCCTGACTTAAGCCGAATACCCTTGATTCGGACCTTGAAACCTATGCATCTGATTCTAGGAAAGAAAGTATACAGTTATACATGAATGAAAACAATACTATGGACAAATCAACCCGTATACCTAAGCTTGAACACAGGGGTAATATGGTATGACTTATTCTTCTTAGAGATTGGGCTTCAAGTGGGATTGAAAACTATATTATCTTTCCTTATATATCGGCTATGGCTCAGGAAACAGCCATAAAAGGGATGGTTATGGTGATACATACATTTTCTCCCTCTCTCTCTCTCTATCTCTCTCTCTCTCTCTCTCTCTCTCTCTCACACACACACACACACACACACACTATCACGTTGATTCAATCATCTCAATCCAAAGGAATCGAATCCCTCTCTTCATCAAGGAAGGGGGTTCAGATAGATTTATCAACTCTTACCACAAAATCTTCAGTCCTTATCCATCTACTGGTCTGCATCCTCAAAATTATGAAGTGATAAGTACGAAAAGTGTAATCCCCCGCATATCTTTTGATCGTACATCTTTAACTTCTTAATCAAGTCTTCAAAGTGATAACTATTGTAGACACCTCATTTTGAAACTAGTAAATTCGATGACTTTCTTAAACCTTTAGGACCACACTATTTCAGTAGACCCCTAAACCATAGACTACCATAGTCCATGGTCCTCATCCTGTGATCCAATATCCTAACAGATTTGGTGGTTTTTGTACTTATCAATTTACACGCTCTTTTCAATCGTTAAAAAGATATTTGGGAGACCAAATTTGGGGGAGAGAGAGAGAGAGAGAGATAAATCTGCGAAAATTAGAGAATGTGTTAGCTAGGAAATCAAAGACAGACCAAAGAGAAATACTTTAACCCAAAGAGAAAAACCAGAGGACATTAAACCCTAGCCTACAACATTAATCCAGAGAGAACTTTAGACCAAATAACCATTCAACCAAGCCAAGGCTTGGTCAACATTGACGAGAGACACAGAGGATCCACTGCATAAATCACAGCCGCGATTCTGATACAGGCGAGGCTTGAAGCCTCAAATTTGTCGGGCCAACTTGCCCGGCCAAGTATTTTTCTCATCATCTTTTCTTCTTGTTTTTTAGTTATTTTTGTTAGATTTAGGATTTTATTAACTATTCATTTAATATTTCATGCTTTTGGATCGATGCTGGCTCTGCCACTGATATGAGAGCAGGTCTGCTCATTTATGAGTAGATCTATCCTCATATTAGAATTTGATTGTCCCCTCTCTCTATCACTCTTAAAAAAACAAGTTTGTGGTTTAGATCTAAGCGTTCCCCAATCGGAGATCGTTCCGATTTGCATTGTAACGAGTTTGGGGCCCATTGTGAGACATTTCAAGCTAGATCCGTGCACAAAAATAATAATTAAAAAAAAAAAAGCCCAAGATCTCCTTTTGAGGGCCATGTTGTAATTAAAAAAAGGGGTTATCTTCTTCCATGGAGAAACCCTTCCTTCATCTCTCTTTAACCTGGTTTTTTTTTTATTTTCTCGGCAACCTTTGATTTTTTTCATGTGCATGTTTCTTCCTGCAAAAGTGTTTTCGAGTGTGCCTCAAATCTCTCATTATTAATGGTCTCAATAGTCAACTTCCAATACCCAACCTCCTTTGAACTTTAATACGAGTCTAAAAGCCCAATAAGGCTTCATTGTATATCCCTGTGAGGATGGTATCTTGTGCTCTCTTCTGAGTCACAAAACGGTCCAGTGCATTCTGTTATATTAAATTTATGGACTCCACGTATCTTTTACTTGTTTGCGGTGAACATGAAAAGTAGAGAAGGGTCTCAAGATTGGATGAGAATAAACGATTGTGATGTTGTTCATCTCTGTATTGTTATTGATCTTTACGAATTTGAAGCATGTACTCCTAACTTGTTAAAGTTCTTGTACGTTTTAGTGAGAAGATTGTTCAATATTTTATTTTTATTTTATTGATTCTGAACGTTGATTTATGTGGCGTAGTTGATGATCGCCGAACCTTGCTCAACACCCAAGATCGATGCAGATAACAAAAATCCTCCAAAAAGTCCCGTGTATTCTCTAATGCATTTAAGGAAGCTCGATGCTGAGAACAAAAATCCTCCAAAAAGTCCCGTGTATTCTCTAATGATAATATTGAAGCCACATATTATATTTGCATCTTAAATGTTTTTGTTTGCATCATTTGGATTTACCCTCTTGCCCTCTTCCAAAAAAAAAAAAGTACTTTTGATAAAAGAGATAAGTCTTTTGAAGAGCTTTGCATTATCTATTTTCTTTGGTCTCCTCCATCATCATCTTCTCCTTCCAAAAGAAGTCCATGTTATTTATTGCTTATGACTTGGACGGATAAGGTCGGTGCTATTTACCATAGAAGATATTGCTCTCTGTTGCTTACAATTTTGTTAGATTAGTTTTGCTGGCATTCAAATTTGTTGTCTCTTGTTAAGAATTATCTTGTCCAAAGAAAAAGGAAAAAACAAAAAAAAATCAACACTTTTTTAGGCATTTTCATTTTTTTTTTTTAAGAAAAGAAGGATTTCTTTTAAGGCCTTTTTTTAATTAAAAAAAAAAGCCTCTTTTGCTAAGAGAAACTTTTAAGGCCTCTTTGATTATAAAAAAAACAAAAACAAAACAAAAACAAAAAAAAACAAAAACAAAAAAAAACAAAAAACAAAAAACAAAAAAAACAAAAATCAAAAAACTTTTTAAGGCCTCTTTGTTTCAAAAAAAAAAAAAAAAAACCATTATTGTGAAAAAATTGTTTTGAAAGGCCATTCTATGTCAAACAAACAAACAAAAAAAAAGGGCAGATGTGGAAGACCATCTTTCTTTCCCAAAAAAAAAAAAGTGTACCCATAGCCATTTTCATTAAGAAAAATCACTGTCATAAAAGAATAATCCCTTTTTAGGCCTCTTTGATTCAAAAAAAAAAAAATCACTTTTTTAGGCCGCTTTGTTCCAATATATATATATAATTAAAAAAAATAAGAAAATAAAAAAAACATTTTTGCTCCAAAAGTTGCTTTTTTAAAGCCAGTTCATTTTTTCAAAAAAGGACAACAACAAAAAAAAAAAAGAGGTAATCTTCACTTTAAAAAAAATCACCTTTATGACCTCTCCCTCTTTTCAAAAAAAAATCTCTTTCATTTGTTTGCTTGTAATTTGACACTTGCCCCTTCTTTCTCTTTTCATTAAAGAAAAAGGGGTAAGAAAAATTCCAACGTCACCTACACTCTCTCTTTAATTTTGCCCTGATGGAGTCACCCTCGACTCGGGGCACGCTCAACTAGGCACGAGCTGTGCCTATTTGCACTTTTATTAACTGTATGGCTTCTTAGTGGATTCTTACCCCCACACCTGAATTGTGCTTTTGGTCAGTCAGGACTCCGACTCAAAGCGCACCTCACACGGCATGATTTGTGCCAATTGCTCATATTTCTTTCTAGTGTGTTTGCTTGCTTGCCTCTTTCTTTTCACTTGTGGGCTCCTTTACATACCATTGCACACAACAGACTGGGGAAGCTCGAGAAACCAACAAAAATTTTTGAAAACCCCCAAAATCTGGCATTAACAATCGTGAGGGGAACCTAGCCTTGAGAGCTGAGGCGGTTTCGCGTAACTTTAACAGTGAGTGCCCCTCCGTAATCTTTACCCTCAAAAAAACTCCACACACATTAGGACCTGGCTGATTCCTTTAACAGGTGATTTGGACCTATGTGGGGACCCACTCAGCCTAGCCGCATTTCTATAGCTAAGAGCTCACTCAAACCTATCATACCTATAATTCGGAGCAAATTTTTCGAGTGCATAATTTGCTTATCTAAGTTGTTCACTCTTAGATCTCAATCCGGATCCACTTCTGGTCTGAGCTGAAACCTCCAGGGTCCAAGTCCAAGCGCATACCCAGTCTACCCTATGTCCGAACTAGGTTCGCACCCAAGTTCTAACCTAGGTGGTCCCCTCTTGGTTTGAGTCAGACTCAAACCAAATCTCACCTAGATCTTAGTCCAAGTCCACATCCTTTCTCAATTTGAAGCCTTCTAGGTCCAAGTTCAAGCTTGTACCCGGTCTAGCCCAGGTCTGAACCAGGTTCGCAAGCAAGGTTCGAGCCTAGGCCCCCTATTGGTTTGAGCCAAGCTCACGCCAAATCTCACCTAGACCTTGATCTGGTCTAAATTTGAAACCTTCTGGGCCCAAGCCCAAGCTTCCACCCAACTTAGCCCAGGTCTGAACTAGGTTCACACCCAGGTTCAAACATATGCCCCCTCTCTGTCTGAGCCAAGACTCGTACCCATCTAGTCTAGATTTCAGTCTAAATCCTAGGCTAGGTCTAAGTATAGGGTTGCCTCTAAAACTAGGCTTGGTTCATCTTAGCATAGGGTTCAAATCAAAACCCATCGAGTCTAGCAAGGTCCATCCAGTCCAGTCTTAACTTAGGCCTAGATTCATAGTTGTCCCTAGACCTAGACTAGGTTCACCTTAGTTTAGGGTTCAAACCTGTCCATCAAGTCAAGACCCAGGTCTTTCTAGGTCTAGGACAAGGCTCATGCCCAGTTAAGCCCGACTCTTGAATTAGGTCCAAAGCAGGTTTCGACTTCGGGTCTGTCCATAAGTCCAAACAACGCTCACCCTTGAGCTAGGCCTCAGCTTAACATGTATTCAGTCTATGTCTAGCTAGGTTGGAGTCTTAGTCCAATTAGGTCCAGTTAGGTTCAAGTCAAAGCCTAGTCTAAGTCCAACCTTTCTAGTCTTGCATAAGTTTTGGAGTCATGGCCCAGGATCAAAGTAGAGCAGCATCCAATTCTATGGCTCCAACTCAGTCTAGATCTAGGGAATCTAGTCAGTATGAGAGGCAGCATCATAGTGCTCCCTCACAAATCCATGGTGCTCATGTCAATGAGCCGAATCTTAGCCCACATGAAACCATACCTAGTGGTTTGAGCCTCCCAATTGGTAACCCTCAGGGTTGTGATTTAGAAGCCACGAACCAACAAGTTAGTAGGGTCTATAAGACCCTGAACAGTCAAGAAGTTAGGCCTAGGGCAATCCTCCAGGTTATGGGGGTTACCCTCATGTCCAGTCGGCACACCAAGAGTAAGGCCCCGGTCTAGATCTCTGAGTTAACTAATCCCAGCTAGGTTAACCCTGATATTCAATTAGCAGCTCTGCATTCCAGTCTTAGCAATCAACCATTTAGGGGCAAGTGGGTTCACACACAGCTAAGGAAAGTCTACCCAAACAACCCTACACCAGTAAAGGTCAAGGTTTTGACTTAACCCAATATCATTACAATCCTAAGATACATGCATTCTTTCAAGACCTGCTGAACCGAGGATACACCATCTAGCGTAGTCAATCCAGGCAGGTTAGGTCAAAATCTCAAGTTATAGGCCATGTCGAACCTGTCGGCTCAAACCAAGATAACCATAGGGATGCTAGTCTGCCAGTTCATCCAACTCAAGCCCATGGGTCTAACTCTAGTTATCACTCGAGTCTAGGATTACCTCAAGGGAAAACTCCATCTGACAGTAGTTATGGCCTCTCTTCACTCTTCCAGTCTAACACTAAAACAAGAAAATATCCTAAGGTTAGATCATCCAGTTAAGGTCAGGGACAAGCGGACCTACTCACCCAAGGTCAGAGGTCTAGTCATAATAGCAGCGCGGGTCATCCATCTCAATCAAGTGGTAATCCTAGCCTACAAGCCTTCTTGCGTGGTCATGTAAAGCAAACTCCGAGTAATGGGTTTGATCTGACCCAAATTAGCACGAGTGAGTCTATAGGCCGACAACTAGCACACGAAGTTCAACACATTCCCGAAGCTCAATCCTTGAGGAAACCTAATACATGGGGCCAACTGCCAGTCTATGCAAGCCATATACCACAAACTTAGGTTCAACAGACTATGGTCACCGCTATACTAACGGCCCATATCACCAACATGAAACTCCTCCAAGACTCTTTAGGGAGGATGGGAATAAGAGATTTCTCTGCTCCTAAAGCCTACATACAAGAGATTATGGGCACCTAGAAGATCTACCAATAGGGTTTGTGATGCCACGATTCATAAATAAATTTTCTGGGAAAGAGAATTCTGAGACACACATCAATGCCTATCTGTTAATTGTCCATATACTGTGAGACCTACCTAACAAATTTAAGGTCATGTTCTCAAATAGCTTATCACGAGAACCCCTAATGTGGCACTAAAAATTCATGAAGGATAACCCTCTAGCAACTCTTGACGAAATATTCAGGCAATTTTCCTTCAGCTATCATGGGAGAAGACCAAGACCTGTCACCTTTGGTGAGTTAACATTGACCAAACAAAAGTCGGGTGAGTCTCCTTCTGACTTTATAACAAGATTCAGAGAGGCTGCTATGCGATTCACTGAAACTCCACCCTAGGATATTTTCATCATAAACAGTTTGGCACCCACCGTGCGGTGTTTCGAGCTTGATTCAAGCGCCAAAGTACAGTTTTATTTCACTATTTTTTTCACTGTGATCAGTCACAAAAAGTCCCAAGAATCTATGGGGATCAAGATCTAGGGTTTCAGTGCTCCGAAACCCTATATGATCTGGGCGATACCACCAGTGCTGCCCAGATCCAGGGCGACACTCCCCATGTCACCCAAAATTTGAAGGTTTCAGAATTTTTCGAAACTTTTAAAATCTGTTCTAGGGCCTTTTTTTATGACCTTTTACAAACTTTCAGAGCAAAATAAAATTTTAAAAAACACCAAAAAAATATTTGACTTGATACATATCTGTCCAATCTGCTTTTGTCTATTTATTCTATTTTAATATATTTCATCAAAAATATATTTTTTTTCCCACTTCTTCCATGTTTAATATAGTCTTAGTTAATTATTAACAGTAAAAAAATTAAAACAAAAAAACTAAAAAAAATATATTGTTTTGCGTGGCACTAGCAGTGTCGCCCACCCTGCAAAGGCAACACCACCCGTGTCACCCAACTGCAAATGTACCATAAAAATTATGGGACCCCACAGACCTGTTCCAGAGTCTTTTTTATGCTTTTTCACCAAATTTTTCCTCAAAATAAACTTTTAAAAAATATAAAAAAAATATTTTGCCTCAGATAGGCCTCCTCTATTCTAGCTACTTGATTTTAGTTTAGTTTGTTATTTTTCATCTAAGTAATGTTTTCCCTACTTTCAGTATGGTCAGTTTAACTGTGATTCAACAAGGTTAAAAAATATAAAAATAATAAAAATAATAAATATACATCGAGGGCTGCTTGCACCATCCTGAACCGTGTCCCGTTCGAGTCACCCTCAACTCGGGCCACACTCGATTTAACACGGACCATGCCTAGTCTCATTTTTCTGACTTTACCTTCTTATGGGTTGCTTACCCCTCCATTTATACTGTGCTTCGAGCGAGTTTCGTCTCGAAGCATCATTACTAGGCACGATCAGTGTCAATCGCTTGCTTATTGCCTTGCTTGTTTTGCGTGCATTTTATGCTTGACTTTTTTTTTTATTGCATGCTTCTTTGCACACTTCAGCACACACCAGACCGGGAATGCCTTGCAAACCAACACACAAATATTTTGAAATCCATGTGAACGGTGTGTGGGGAACCTAGCATTGAGAGTAGAAGCGGTTAGGATTCGCTTAACTTTAACTGTGAGCACCCCTTCATAATCCTTTGCCTCAAAGCAATTCCGCGTATAGTAGGACTTGGTGAACATCTTATAATAGGAGGCCAGGACCTATGTGGAGACCTAAATCAGCCTAGCCGCATTTCAAGGAACCCACTCTCAAGCCAAGCCTACTCATAATCAAAGTAGGTCAAATGTTTTCATGTGCTTGCTTGCTTATTTTTGGCCGGTTAATCTTAGATTCCAATCCGGACCTGCTTTTGGTCAAAGCTGGAGCTTCTGGGTCCAAGTTCAGGCTTATACCCAGCCTAGCCCAGGTTCGGAGGTCCGAACCAGGTTTCGCCTTGGTCCGAACCTGGGCCCCCTCTTGATCTGAGCCGAAGTCTAGTTCCTAGCTCATCTTTGATCCAATCCAGGTCCACGCCTGGTCTGATCATCAAAACTCTCTGGGTCCAAGTCCAGGCTTGTACCCAGCCTAGCCTAGGTCCGAACCAGGCTCACACCCAGGTCCGAACCAGGTTCACACCTAGGTCCGAACCTAGGTCCTCCTCTTGGTCCGAGCAAAAATCTTGTTCCCAGCTCATGTTTGATCCAGTCCAGGTCCATGCCTAGTCTGATCCTTAAAACTCTCTGGGTCCAAGTCCAGGCTTATACCTAGCCCAGCACAGGTCCAAACCAAGTTCACACCCAAGTCCGAACCTAGGCCCCCTCTTGGTCTGAACCGAAGGCTCGTTCCTAGTTCAATCTTGATTCAATCCGGGTCCACATCCGGTCTGAGTTTCACCCTCTAGGTCCAAGCCCAGGCTTACACTCACCCGTGGTCCAAGTTGAGACTCGTGCACCATCTAGTATAAATCTTAGTCTAGGTTCTAACATAGGTCTAAGCATAGAGTTGCTTCTAGAGCTAGACTAGGCTTACCTTAGTTCAGGGTCTGAACCAAAACTCATTGAGTCTAGCAAGTCTAGATTCTAGTCTAGCGATAGCCTAGGTCTTAGTCAAAGTTTTGCCCCTAGAGTCGGGCTAGGTCTGCCCTAAGTCGTCAAGTCTAGTTCTTACCTAAGACTAGATTCCATAACCCAGCCAAAGAAAGTCACCATGTTGGTTACTCAAGGCAACCATGATGATTACTCCACAGCTAACTCTAAACCAAATCTTCCCAAACCTAGGGACCAATATGCTGCAATCCCTTGGAACTATCAACAAACCTCAGGCCAATCCATTATCCAACGCCCAGGTCATCATTTAGGGATAGAGTCCCAAGCATCTACTCCTAATCCTGAAATTGGTGTGATCCGAAAGGCTGGTTCAGCACGAAAGACTCTGAATAGTCAAGGGGTCTGACCTGGAGTCATCCTACAGGGAACTTTAGGTAACCAAAGTGAAAGTCGAGTGAGGGAAGAAATCTATGAAACATCCAACATCAATTCTGGTGACTCAAACCCAGATAACCCTGAGGTCCAGCGATCTCAAGATCAAGACCCACCTAGGTCTAAGGGATCCTACCTCGAGTCGTCGTAGTACAGCTCATGATGTCCTGAACACTGCACAAGGCAGAGGTGTCGACTCAAACCAACCTGTAGGTGAGACAGATGTCCAAGCTGCTCTCAAAAGTCTAGTTGACCTAGGATACACTGTTCATGCCCCAGCTTACGGGTCAATGTCAAACCAACTTAGTGGTATATGTGAACCCTTAGCACAACCGAGTCAGTTGATTCTTCAATCGGTCCCTCTATTCATCCGGTCCAACAAACCGTGCAATTTCTGCAACCGGTGGCAACACCCATGGGTCAGTACGTCCCTCAGGCGCAAGTGTATCAAACCGCCCCGGTGATCATGGCTCATCGATCTTAGGCCCATGCAGGCCAATGTATACCCCAAATCTCGACTCATTAATCCACGCTTGGTAACCCACCGGCTAGTGGGCCAACTGTCATGCCATACACCCAACAAGAAGGCACTTTAAAAGCGATGCAGGATATGCTCGTAAGAATGGGAATGCATGGTATTCTACCCCCAAAGGCCTATGTTCAAGTGACCCTTGAAGGCAGGAAGGACGTTCCTCTGGGATTTGTTATCCCAGAATTAGAAACAAGTTTAACGGGAAGACGCGTATCTCCTCTCCATGAGAGCTTTTCGAGACAGGCTTAACCAACCGAAGGCCGTATTTTCACAAACATTGACCGACGAGGCCTTGAACTGGCATCGAAGAACAATGTCTGCTCAACCACACATCATTCTAAATGAAATGTTCAACCTATTCGTCTCTCACTATCGCAGGTCGACACCAACATCTCTCTCCCTGGGCAAACTCAGTGCAACGAAGCAAAATTCAAGAGAATCCTTTGAGGATTTCATCCGTTGATTCTGCAAGACGGTAATTTGGGTAGTAGAATGCCAACTGATAGACCCCAGCCAAAATCTCCATGGCCTTAAAGAACGATGCTCCTAAATACAAGACCTTTTTCAGCTAAGGCCTTATCCCCCACCCTTTCGACTCCATGATCAAGCGGGTGGCACGACATGAAAGGGCGAGAGGGACACCCCTCAGCACCAGACCCGACAATAAACTAATAACGACTCCCCAAAATAAGAGCAAAAACAATAATAAGGGGAAGGCTTCCAGTTAGGTTAATGAGATTGTCGTTAACAGACAGGCTCAAAGTTCAGCCACTCAGAACAAAAATTAGAACCAAAACTGAAGGGGTCCATCTAGAGCCAACACTCCAAATAATAACCAAAAGTGGGAGGATGATTTCACTCCTCTCAAAGACCTGCTGGAATTACTCCTGGTAAGAAACATGGTTTATCTACCGCCACAATCTAAACCACCATTTCAAGTCACGAACAAGAGCAGGTGGGACATCACTGTCGCACCTAAAAGTCAACCCGTTGAAGAGCCTAATCAAAAGATGGGTATCTTCACAAACCCTCTCCCTAAGAATATGGTCACAATGAATGAAAAACGGGGAGCTCAAGGCAATGCAAAAGAGAACATAGTTATTCATATGATTGAGAATGGAGACGAAGAAGATGATCACATCCAATTCACATTCGCTTGTGATCATCACTTTCAAAAGCCCGATGTAGATACCCTTCATCTTCGAACCTCGACAACCTTCCCAAATGGGATCAATATGATAAAGATGACACATTAGAGATCGATATGGTTAGAACCAATGATAATGCGTCATCTCCCAATCAAGGGGCCAACACCCCGAAATCTCCCATTACTCTTGCTAGGGCTGACCCTATCGAGCTTCAGGCTGGCAAGGTTGATTCCTTAACCTGAAGAGGTCGAGTGTTCAAACTCATTCAACTGATGGCCGACACTCTCAATGAAAGAATGGGAAACACCTCAAAAGCCAAACAACCAATAGGAGCCATAGATCACGAGCCGAATAAAGAAACCCAAGGATCAGCAGCCACCTACGATCTATGGACTCATCTCGAGAAAATCCAAGCTCAAATCTCCATCTTAGAGCTACTCGCTAACTCACTAGCATATAGAGCCTAGATCGAAAGTGTTCTCGCTAAGACACACATCCAGAAAAAAACACAATCGGATGAATTGTGTGGAATGATCAACCAACTGTAACGCTAATTGTGTTCACTAACGATGCCATCCCGGCCAGCTTCAACCACTTTCATGTCCAACCTCTACAAATCACTGTTTTCATGCAAGGGTATGAAATACAGAGAGTGCTTGTTGATAATGGGGCATCCCTAAACATATGCCCTATGAAAACAGTGAAGCAGATAGGCAAAAGCTTGGATGACTTCAAGCCATGTCAACTAATTATCGTTGCGTAGGACGGGACCAAGAGACAATCTGAACACATACTGCCTCTCACACTTAAGATCGGCCCGGTCGTCCAAGTGATAAAGTTTTATGTTTTAAACATAAAACCTTCATTCTACATGCTTCTAGGAAAACCGTGGCTGCATGAAAACCTCGTGGTCACCTCTACGCTCCATCAATGCCTTAAATTTCCAATGAAAAATGGCATCGTGAAGGTATGCGTTGAACCCCCTACTTTATCCTAGCATACATAACGGGAAGCTAGCCGTAGGGGTCGATCTTGGAGAAATCCTACTCGCTTCCTTCGAGCAAGCTAATTGTGCCACCTTATGCTTAGAGGCCGGTGACCTTGTTCCTCAAATTTTGCAAACATCTGTATCGATGGAGGACATTATCCAATGTCAACATCAATACAATTTCGGGTCCCTCGAAGCTTGGCACATGCTTCTCTCCCAAGGCTTCTAACGAGGCCAAAGCTTGGGCAGTCAAGGGCAAGGCGTAACAGAGGTGATTTCTTAATCACCCCAAGCCAAAACTGAAAACGGGGATTAAAGAGGACTTGGGTGCTCTCTCACTTTATTTCAAAGCCGGATGAAGCCTTCAAGCTATCCAGACTTTGTATCCGGAGGCATTCAAAGCCTCGATTCTCTCGATACCCATCCTTCAAAATGGCCAAAGGTGATCCTTGTTTCCCCAACAGGAAATAACTCTTCTTCCACATCTCAGCACACATAAGAACTAGGAATTGAAGACTTTTTCGCTGACCTGGATTTGAAGGTATGCACAATCGGCTCTAACACAGCCAAGCGCGCTCATCCGCCTACTCAAACTCAAGAACAAAATTGGTCGATCACTCCTTTATCTCGAGAATCGTTAGAAGCATACCAACGGCACCTTCAAGTCCCGGTACCAAAAAATGAATAGGCACAGGGTGGCCATCTAATCAACCTGGGCGTCCAATTCTCAACATTTCTTTCACGAGTCCCATAAGGGACACCTTTTACGACATTTCAAAAACCGTAGAAAATTCAAAACTTGATAAAACTGATAATAATGAAAAAGAATTTTCAAAACGGTGCTCACTCAAGATAGCCCAATAACGGTGCATAATACCGAGACAATGAATTGGCGACCAAGATGAAGATCAAGAGAGTCAAGAGTTTGAAGAAATCTCTCAACCTAAGGAACTTACTTCCCATGTTGAGCAATTCAAGAAGAGGTTCGATGGTGACCAAAGGCTATCATCGAAGAGACGATTGACGTAAACCTAGGAACTGAGAAGGACCGGAGGTTAACCAAGATTGGAACCTCCTTACCTTCTGAGGGGCAGGAAAATGTGATTTCCTTTCTCAAGGAATATTGCGATGTCTTTGCCTGGTCATACGATGATATGCCAGGGCTAGATCCCACATTGGTGCAACATCACATAATGTTCAACGAATGGGCGAAGCTTGTAAAGAAAAAAATCCGACGTCAAAAGACCCACCTCAAGCTCAAAATCGCATAAGAAATCGACAAACTACTCAAGGCGAAGTTCATTACTCCCGTCGATTATTCAGAATGGTTGGCCAACATAATGGTCATACCTAAGAAAGACGGGAGGATCCGAGTGTGTGTCGATTACAAACACCTCAATAAGGCATGTCTCAAAGACAATTTTTCGTTACCAAACATAGATGCCTTGGTCGACAACACTACAGGTCATGAGATGTTGTAATTCATGGACGACTTCTTGAGTTACAACCAAATCCTCATGGAAGAAGAAGACCAAACGAAGACGTCATTCATAATGCAATGGGGAACCTACTGTTACAAAGTCATGCCCTTCGGTTTCAAAAACACAGGAGCAACTTATCAATGGGTAATGATTAACATCTTCCACGATCTAATGCATACCATTGTGGAAGACTATGTCAACGACATTCTGGTCAAGTCGAATACATTGTCTGATCATCTCACCAACCTAAGAACCATTTTCGAAAGACTCCAGAAACATCAACTCAAACTCAATCCACAAAAATGTGCCTTTGGAGTTGAATCCGGTAAATTACTAGGCTTTATAGTAAGTCAAAGAGGCATTAAGGTGGACCCGTCCAAAATACGAGCCATCACTGAAATGCCTCCTCCCCGGAACATCAGAGAAATCTATGGGCTTAAAGGTCGCATACAAGCCATAAGGCATTTCATTTCACAACTGGCGGATAAGTGCGCACCATTCAATAGACTCCTTAAGAAGGACACCCCATTCACATGGGACAACAAATGTCAAGAAGTGTTCTATCAAATCAAGGAGTACCTCACAAAATGTCCCATCCTTAGTCCTCCTAGTCTAGATAAAACCATGGTCCTATACATGTCAGTGAAAGACAAGACTATGGGGGCAATGTTAGGGCAATATAACGACCATAAAAAAGAACAAACGATGTGGAGAAATACTACTTAACACTTGTGTGGGCCATGCAGAAACTAAGATATTATGTCTTATCTCATTCAGTCAAGCTCATATCAAAAATTGACCCACTCAAGTACCTATTGTAGTGGCTAGTCCTCAACGAACATTTGACGAAGTGGAGAATGCTATTGAGCGAGTTCGAGATCGAGTATGTCACTCAAAAATCAGTCAAAGGACAAGCCATTGCTGACCACTTAGCTGAACACGCACTGTCAACAATCTTCCCATTAACACAGATCTCCCTGATGAGAACCTCTTCACAATTGAAGACTCGATTTAGGAGCTATACTTTGATGGTGCAAAGAACGAATACGGGTCATGTATAGGAGTCATATTATGCTCACCCGAGAAGATTTTAATGCCAACAGCCATCGGAGTGAATTTCTCATGTACCAATAACATTGCTGAATACGAAGTCTTCATAGCCGGACTTGAGAATGCCATGGAAATGAAAATCCAGCAAATACAAGTGATTGGTGACTCCTTACTCGTTATAAACCAAGTTCAAGGGATTTGGAAGGTGAAAGAAGAAAAGCTCAAACCCTATCAAGAAAAGGTGGAAAAGATGGTTCCATATTTTAAGGAAAACACCTTTCAACATGTAATTAGGAAAAAGAATCGGTTTGTCGACACCATTGCAACCCTTGCTTAGATGGTTGATATTCCTCCAGAAATCACCACATTGCCATTCTATATCAGGAACAAACATGACCCTTTCCCACCAAAGATCGAAAAGCAAATAAAGCAACAGAATGAGAACGATGGGGAAGTATCTTTCATGGTTTCAGATGCACTAATCAAAGCAAAACCGAGGTTCTACGATGTTTTTCCCTTGCTAAAAGATGATATATACCACGAAGGAGCCATCAAAAAGGATAAAGAAGCCCTTCGAAGGTTTTCTATGGGATTCATCATCTCCAATTCAAAACTTCCTTCGATGGCAACATTCTACAGTGCCTCGATCAGCCAAAAATTGACTAAGTACTAACAGAGTTGCGCATGAAGGAGGTCATACTGGGGCAGTCGCTTTAGTTCAGAAAATCAGGTTCCAAGGCTATTACTGGACCACCATGGCTGAAGACTGCTGGAAGTTTGTTAAGAGGTGTTCCAAATGTCAACTCTATGGAGACCTCATCCATGCACCATTCGTATCACTCAACTCAACACCGCCTGTGTGGCCCTTCGCCATGTGGGGTCTTGATATCATCGGAATGATATCACTAAAAGCCTCAAACGACCACCGTTTTATATTAACGGCTACAAAATACTTCACCAAATGAGTAGAGGCCACATCATTTGTTAAAATTAAAGGCCAACATGTTGCCTGTTTCATAAACAACAATATCGTATTCAGAATCGGTGTTCTTGAGTCAATCATCACTGATAATGGATCCAATTTCAGAAACGAAAAGGTCACTAAGGTGTGCAAAAGGTTTGGGATAACATAGAAATTCTCCACACCTTACTACCCTCAAGGAAATGGAAAAGCAGAAGCCACAAATAAAGGACTTCTCATAATCATAGACAAAATAATATAAGGTGGGAAAGATTGGCAGGAAAAGGTAAATGACGCCCTACGGGCCTACCGGACAGCTGATAAGACTCCTACTGGCATGACCCCATACTCATTGGTGTATGGTATGGAAGCAGTGTTACCCATTGAAATTGAGATACCATCTCTTCGAATCCTTATTTATAAAAAATTAGATGAAGAACAAAAGGTTGAAGCACGAATCGCTACCCTCATTAATTTGGATGAAAAGCGACTACTGACAACCCAAAATATCGATGCTTACCAACGTAG